>PVJS01008145.1:0-27277 GCA_004027185.1 Glis glis | reverse complement strand
GCCCGGCCTTCAGTTCCATTTTTCTACAGGTAGATAACCAGTTTTCCCAGCACCACTTGTTGAAAACACAGTCCTTTCTCCAGAGGCCACTCAGGTGACACCGGGGCCTGGGGCGGGTGCAGAGGCCGCCGGATGACATGGGGGGGGCACCGAGGTCTGGTACCTGGCGCAGAGGCCGCCGAGGTGACTCTGAGGTCTGGGGTGGGCGCAGAGGCCACTGGGGTGACAAAGGAGGGCGCCGGGGCTTGGGGCTGGTGCAGAGGTTGCCGAGGTGACACACGGGAACGCCGAGGTCTGGTACCTGGCACAGAAGCCGTGGAGGTGACACCGAGGCCTGGGGCAGGCGCAGAGGCCGCCGAGGTGACGCCAAGGTCTGGGCTATTTATTTTACTTTACAGGATCTCACTGAGTTGCTGAGCCTTGCCTTGAACCTGTGATCTTCCTGTTTCAGCCTCCAACGTACAGGGATTACAAACATGTGCCTCCACGCCAAGCTTGTTCAAGTTTTTCGTTGAAGCTTTAGTTTATTATTTTCTCCATTTTTAGACTCTCTGTTTGGTTCTTTGTTATATTATCTCTATGTTTAAATTCTTATTTTTTTCATGCATAATTTTTCTGACTTTGTATTTTTATGATGGTTATTTGGAATTCTTTGTGAATTAGTTCAAATACCTATATATTTTTTAAAAGGTGAGTTTCTAAGGTTTTATTTTTGTCCTTTTATTGGGCCATGTTTTCCTATTTCTGTGTGTGTCTCATAACTTTGAGTTGGAATCCATGCATCTTAAAAAAAATCCACCTCAGCTAGGTATGGTGGCACACACCTACAATCCTAGTACTTTGGAGGCTGAGACAGGGAGATTGTAGGTTCGAATCTAGCCTCCGCAACTTGGCAAAACCCTGTTTCAAAAATAAATAAATAAAATGGGACTGGGATGTAGCTCAGAGGTAGAATGCCCCTGGGATTGATCCCCAATATCCAAACAAAACAAATAAACATAACACCTCTTCCAGTCTTTGAGGACTTGGGTTGTATAAAGGAATATCTTTAGCCTGGCAAGAGATTCTGAGAGCTTCTATAAACCATTTTTATTGTTGTTGGGAGCATAAACTGTAAAAACTATGAGCATGTGTATGCAATTTCTCAATTAGAGAAGCTTGCTTGTTTCTTTTTCAGGAGTTCATAAACTCTTGTTCACTCTGGTGTCTGCAGTATTGCAAGTTCTCTAATTCTGTAGCAGAAAGACACTTGTTCTTCCATGTTCACAACTGCCACCAAGCATCTAAAAGCCTCTAAACCAAGCTACTATAAGTATCTTATTGCCAACTTCCCAATAAGGCAAATACATACCAAAACCTTGGCCAGCTTTGTGAAAAGCCAGAATGTCAGATGCATACTCTGCAGCGCTCTCTCCTTCCTAAGAGAGAATCTTACAATTTTTCTCTGAACCATGCCTATGATTGGAAGTTGTCCTCTACTATCCTTTGTTCTCAATGGCCCCTGGACTGCTAAACTAATCTGGTTCCATTACTACTCCATTCTTCTTTTTTTCCACAAGGGAGAAATCACTAGCTGGAGATAACTCTCTAGTTACTGAACTTGAGGGAGAGCTGATATGGTTAAGTGAAACCATCCTTCTTACTGATTTCAATGCAGCTGTTTTCAGCTTTGTGTTTTTCTGTGGTACTGCAACTTTTTAACTGAATTCTGGAATTCTTGTAAATGTGTTTTAGCTGCATATTATTGTTAAATCAGTTTCTCTAGGGAAGCGAGGGCTGGGATTTCCTATTCTGCCATCTTATTTATGTCACTCCCTTTATTCCTTTACTATTTAACTTCCTTCTTCAATATACAGTGAATTTAAGGGTTCATGTTTTCTTCTAGTCAGTAATTTCACTTTGACCCATTGATTTATGATAAGAAATATTCTGTTTCCTTAATTTATAAATACTAATTTTGTTTTCAATTTATCTTGAATTAAGAACTGTCTAAGGCTTATACCGTGAATTTTAGGTATTCATCCAAATGTTGTCATTCATTATTTTAAATTTCTTTTTAAATAAATTTATGATAAGCAAATGTGGCTTATAAAGCTGCAATTTTTAAAATGTACTAGAGTTTTCTTTGTGATCAAGTTGGTGATCAGTTTTTGTAAGTACTTCATGTATTCAAGAAAATCTATAGTTTCTGTTTAAGTATTGGAAAGATATTTCTACACACCTATGATATTGAATGTAATGACTATATTATTAGTTTTATATGCCATTTTTCTATAATCTATCTAATTATTTGAGAAATATATTTTAAAAACCACACAATAACTTAAATTTTACCATATTATCCATATTATATTTTGAATTTGTTTAGATATATTGCTTGGTGTACATGGGTTTATGACTTGACCTATCTACCTCATTAACTTGTGCTTTTTAAAATTTAATACCTTTTTATTCCATTTAGTATTTTAAAAATACTTCTGATCTTTTCTGTCCTAGTTTTTAAATTTTAATTTGCCAGCTTCCTTACTTTTAGGCTTTTTATTCCTTATTTATTTAAAATATGCAATTGTTAACAAGATAAAGCTGGGGTTTTCAGCCTAATTTGCCCATTCACTGGATGGTATCTGTCTTTTAATGGGAAAAGTCTATGCTTTCATATATGTTGTATAGATTGATATAGTTTACTTATATCATTTACTTGGTGTTTCTTACATTTTGCAATAGTTTGACTTTTTTCCCTCTTGCATTCTGATGATGTTACACCCCATTTTTCTTTATGGTTATTTAGCTTTTTATTAAAGTTACTAATATTTTAATAAGAAAATATTTTCTAAAAAGTCTTAACAGTAGCCTGGAAAGAGAAAAGGGGATGTGAAATCAGTGTTTGGAGGCTGTTTATAAGGAGACAAGAATAACCAAACCCTTTGATTTAAGCATCAGGAAAGGCTATATATTATGCATAGGAACTTCAGGTCTTTAGAATCTAATGAATTTTTTCCCTCTGCTCCCATATGAGCTGCTTCCCAGAATCTCCACTGAGCCATTCAACATTTGGAGTGTAGGAAGTGCATAGTCTGACATCACGGCCATTCCCTGCGCATGAACCTGGTTAATTCTATAGCTTTGGAATAAGTTATCTCCATATTCTTTATATCTCAAGGAATTTTAGTTATAGAAAAGTCTTCATCTCTCCTGCAACAATTAAGAATCATATATCCTGTACACTTCTCTGAAATTTCAATGAGAAATCAGGAGAAAATATCTAGCAATGTGCATTTACTCAATGATTCTAATGATCTTTCACCTTCATTACTTTCCTTCCAACCTATTTCTTTTCCTCTTATTGTCTGGCAACACTCCCAGCTCCATGGAGCATACCCTGCTAGAATCAGAACATAGATTTTTACTATGAGCCTTGGGCAGCAAAATGAAGTGGAGAGCTGGAAATTTCCAAATGAATTCACTCTGCCTTTGTAGGAAAACAAAACAAGTATGAAAAATAATGCTTTGAAGGTAGATTTTGATGCAATAGATAACTTTAGCATATTTTGCTGAATAGTTTAACATATTTTGATTCCTTAGTGTTTTTATTTGGACATTTAGAAAATAAACATAAAAATAAGAGTTAAAAAAAAAGCTCACCTTGTGCTTTCCAAGCCCAGTTATACATCACAGTCTCCTAGGCAGGTTATCGTTAAATGCAAATTTCTAGACTGTACTATAGAGTCTGACTGAGTAGATATGATGTGATGTCCATGAATCTGTATTTTGAATTTCTTCTTGGGTGACTGATCCATAGGAAGTGTGAAGAACTACTTAGCAAAATGGAAAACTCTATTTTCTGTGTCTTTCCTTTAGATTTTTATATATAAGATCCTTTCACTAAAATATTTTTATTATTTTGGATGAACAGTCCAGCCATTTTGAATAGGTTAATTCTATTTAAGCAAATAATTTCGCAATCCAAGCATTAAATTTAAAGCCATTGTGAAAATTTATTAGAAAATTTTCTATCAGTTGTCCCTGTAGACTCAGTCTAAAATCTGAAAAACTGTTTCTGTTTTTGTTTAGTTAACCTTAGCATATTTAATATGATCAATTTCTTATTTAAATAACATATTGCAAGCAAATAGGAAAGCATAATAATATCAATAATATAAAAGATTTAAAGTTATATTTAAGAGAAATACCAAGTCACATTTTATTCTATAACAATCCAGCAAGAGCAGAAGCACATAACTCTGATTCAGACATTATTGCCCTTGGAGCAATACAGTAATTCTAGTCTTTCACATTCCAAAATTCTATAACTTCTTTTAAAGGAACTAGAGATAATAGAAGTTGCCTACACATAGCCAGCAAAAACATGGCAATACAGGGTAGGATGAATTATTGCTTACTCCATTTTTATCTCATTGTTGAAGATTAAAATTATTCTGAAATATTTTTTAAAAAATCCAGCATAGTATCAGGGGTTAATGCTTGCAACCAGATTTAATTCTACAATTCAGCATGTATGTTAGATATGTAGATATATTTGCAATTAACTGTCTACTGGCACTACTGTCTACTGTCTACTGGTACAAAAAAAACACCTTATTATTCAAATTGTATCTTTGGTTTAGTTTAAGATGTGAACTTGCTACCCTTCTCCCTCCCCCTATGTCATACCTATATCATGGACACTTAGAATGTTTAGGAAGGAAAAGAGTAGCTATTAAGCCAGAAGAATAATAATTATTATCAAGGAAGGAAAAACTACTCAAGTTGTTTGGAGGTCTTGGACTGAAAAGATTTTCATTGTTGTTTGGTATGTCCCCACTGCTTTTAACAAATGAAGTGTCACAAATGTATGAAGTGAGCTGTCTTAGGGGTCTTGAATATTTGTAGTGTTTAATACAAAGAAAGTTACTCTATAGTTTTTAATAGTGAAATTACTCCTTTGGAGAACATGAAGTACCTGGATGATACATGATGTGTTAACCCACATGGGATTCATGGAATATATGACATACTACTAAGAAGGTGCCCTAGCTCTCTGAAAGTACAAATGACCTACCTCAGTCTCAAGGACCCTCATGCATGTCACTTATTGACTGGCTCAATTGAGGAGGAGCTATCTAGAAATAGTGTAGCTACTTCTAGAGAAGTACTTGATCAAGTTGGTGAGAGAGGTCATGATAGAGACACTAAGGGCAACAACTCAAAACAATAACTAAATTGTTTACCTGGTCTCAGAGACCCTGTGTTGGCTTAGTCTCTTAGAGTATATACCTTTAGTCTGTACTTTGGTCCTTCATTCATTCAATAAAACAGAGCAAAATTATCATTAAATAAAGAAGGAGCTCTTATTTTGTAAGGCTGTTTACCAGAAGAAATAGAAAATCTCCAGGTTTCAAAAGGAAACACAATATTTATGAAATGATAAATAGCAAAGAAAAATTGTATAGGTTAAGCTCCAACAGAATGGTTTAGAAAATTAGTTGGAAGAAAGACTTGTGAGCACAGGACTGTTTGAGAGAGGATGTTGGCGTTTTATAGCAAAAAGTACTTTTATAAATGTG
Source organism: Glis glis (assembly GCA_004027185.1). Classification (NCBI taxonomy): domain Eukaryota; kingdom Metazoa; phylum Chordata; class Mammalia; order Rodentia; family Gliridae; genus Glis; species Glis glis. Next base: position 21,713 of record PVJS01008145.1, on the reverse strand, counting down.
GAAGAGAGATGGGGAAGAAAATCTATAAAATAATCAAAACCACAAGCAAGGAAATATTAAAGTTCTTGATGTATTTAGAGGCAATTAAGAAATATCTTTGGCCAATGATCGATTTTGTGGCATAAAAATGAGGACCAGGAAATGAGCAAAAAGATATGAATAGAGAATTCAGAGAAAAACAAATTGAGAATGGCAACAAGCATATGAAAAAGTGGACAGTCTCATTGGTCAGGGGAATACAAATTAAGTTTATTAAAGTTACCATTTTAACACACTCAAATAGGTGAAAGTTAAAAATATCTAAAGTAATTTACAGAGATGATTTGGAGTAGAGGATGTTGTAATAGTACAGACTCAGATCTTGCCTTTTCTTCTGCTGGGCACATGGGGTTCATAATTGCCACTTTGCAGTTAGATGTGGCAAGGTCACTACTCTGGCCAATGAATGAGCAGTGTGAGTATGTGTGAATTTGTGACAAACCACTTGTCATTGAAGGTGGTCTATCATCTTTTCACCTGCCACCATGGCTATGGGTAAGACTTCAGATGATGAAGGCTTCCAGATGGTTGTGGAAATGACAACCCCAAATTCAAAGTATGAGTTATGTCCTAAAGGACTACTGGGCTAGAGAATTGTCTGTACTCCTAATTTTTGTGTGAATGAAAAGTAAATGTTTGTTAGCCCCTGAAATTTTGGGATTTTGTATTTGTTCCAACAGAACTGAGTTTATGTGGACTCCTACTAGTATTTTCATACATTGCTAAGAGAAATGTGAAGTGTTAAATCTCTTTGGAAGGCCATCTAACAGCATGTATTGTAATGGTTTGGATTCAGAATGTCCCCCAAGCCCTCACTGAAACAAGGTAGCAATGTTGGAAGTGGTGCTCAGTTGCTAAGCAGAGGTCCCTGGGGGTGTGGCCTTGGAGATTATATGGTTCCTCCTCCTCCCCCTGCTTGCTCTCTGTGCTTCTGCCCTCTGTGATGGGAGAGTGGAACTCTTGTACCCTCCCTCTCCTCTGCCCACCACCATGCCCTCAGCTCTACAGACCCACCCTCATATGGACTGAACCTGTCAAAATTGTGAACAAATAAATATTCCTTCCTCTATTTTTTTTTTTTTTTGGCGGTACCGGGGATTGAACGCAGGGGCGTTCTACCTCCGCACTACGCCCCCGGCCCTATTTTTTATACTTTATTTTGAAACTGGGTCTCACGAGCGGAAGGCCTCACTAAGGAGAGAGAGAGAGGGAGAGAGAGAGAGAGACAGGGAGAGAGAGAGCGAGAGAGCTGAGGCTGGCCACGAACCCGGATCCTCCAGTCTCTGCCTCCCAAAGTACTGGGATTACAAGTGTGCGCCACCACGCCTGGCTATATTCCGTCCTCTAAATTGCATGGTCAGTTGCTTTGGATTGTATCAGTGAGAAAGTTGACCAAAGATACCTACTAAACTAAGAAACACAAACCCTTTGACCTATCAAATTCACTGTTGGGAATTTATCCTATGGAAGTAAAAGTGCCAATTAGTAAACACATTACAAGGTTACTTATTATAGCATTATGTGTTAATGGCTAATAAAAGAAAAAGCCCCCAAATCAGGGAATGTTTTAATAATTGTGGCATTTTCAGACTACAGAATGTTACACAGCCCTTAGAAAATTAGAGAATTTAAGTCCTCATCCCTTAAAGAATGAATTAAAGTTTCTACAAGATAACTGGAAGAGATTTATGCAATACATGAAAGTCTATATACTATAATACAGGTTTTAAAACAGATGATAAAAACTATGACATGTTTTGCTTATTTATGCATATACCTATATAGAAATATGTAAATTTAAAAAATAGGAAAAATGTCATATTAGTTATTGCTTACTTGGGTAGGAAGAAAGGAAAATGGTGTATTGATATAGAAAAAGACGGAAAGTTCATCTATTCATGCATGGAAAGGAGGAAGTGATTATTTGGAAAACTGTCAAAAGACCACAAAAGGACTGAGCATGGTGGCGCATGCCTATAACCCCAGTATTTGGGAGGCTGAGACAGGAGGATTGCACAAGACCATTTCAAAACAAAATTTTAAAAAAGGGATGGGGGTGTAACTTGGTAGTAGAATGCCTCTGGTTTCAATCCTTCACACACACACACACACACACACACACACACACACACACACACACCACAAAAGGCACACTGTTTCACAACAATAAATGCTTCAGAGTGCTAACCATAGAAACCAATTTATCCTGGCTCTGCCCTGCAAAAAGTACTTAAGGCCATGGATTGTGTGTATTGGAAGGAACATGTAGGAAAAGATATTTTAGCCTTTAAGGATTTCCTGTACATGATGTCGCTAGAGTTTCTACTTAATAGCAGTTTAATGTCACTATCCTATTTAATACCTATATATAATAGATTTTTAATATCTTATTTAATAGTTTAGATTTAACTTCTTAAAAGATGTTTCTTCTGTACATTATAAAATCTAAAACATGGATATTTATTCTCAATTAGTATACTGTACCATTGTAACTTTTTAAGTCACTTGTAATTCTTTGTATTTTCTTTTGCATTTAAAAAAATAAAACTTACAATAGTCTTCTTTTGTTATGAAATAAGTAATCCCTTTATCTCCCTCTTAGAGGAGTGCTGAGAGGTTTTCCAAGCCAGCTTTCCATGTGTCATCCCAGACAATATTCTGACAATATATATTGTCTCGGGACATTGAAGAAGGCACATGCTGTGTTCCTAGGGCACAACCACATGGGTTATTTTCCATGTCTCTTTGATTTTAAAGTAGTCTCTTATCTATTTATTTTGATATCTCTTAAGTTGACATAATAAAGGAAGATAATTAGTTTTAATTTTCATAGATTTACATAGCTTTAGTACTTATAGCCAGTATCAACTATTTGGGATAGATAAGACTTATGTTTTATGCATTAATTATTTTAGACATCCCAGAATAATATAATAAGAATTATAGAGTTATTATAGAATAGTCATTATAGAATTACAATAATTGTAATAAGAGCTATAATTACAAATGAATCATTATTATTAGTACATCATGTTTTTAAAAAGTCACCCGTTCTGAAAATATTTGGCAATTATGAGTTAATCTCAATATTAACAAGTTGACCATGCAGCCAGACACAGTGGCGCATGCCTGTAATCACAGTTACTTGGGAGGCTGAGGCAGGAGAATTTCAATTTCAAGGCCAACCTGTGCAATTTACAGAGATGCTGTCTCAAAACAAAAGCTAAAAAAATAAAATTGGTTGAGGATGTAACTCCGTATTTGAATGGCCTGGACTCAATCCCCAGGATTGGAAAAAAAAGTATTTTGATTGTTTCAGTAAATTCAAAGAAAAATCTATAAAGCAGGTTACTTAGGAGCAAGTACTCTGCCCACTGTTGCTTGACTGAAGGTGTGAGGGTTTGTTTTATAATGCTGATGCTTGAGGGATTTGAATAAATATTAACATGTCCTTAGATGCAGAATGTAAGCTCCTTAAGAACAGTATATATACTTTAATAATATATGTTATAAAATATATAATATATATAACTTATAATATAAATATATATATTATTTTAACTCCTTGGCTTACTATTGCATACAGAAGCTACAATAATGCTGAGCATATAGTAGGCACTCAATAATTTTTTTTGAGAAAATAAAATGCAAATATAGAAGAAATTGAGAAATGAATATGATGATGAGTTTAGAGTGGGGTCAAGACATATTTTGTTGAAGTTACTGGATTCTGACTTTGGTGGCTAGGAGGGGCAGGTCATTGGGAAAGTGATCTTAAGATAACTTAAGAAAGTATCCCATTTTCCAAATTAGGTATCTAGGAAAAACATTATTTTTTAATTTAATAAAATATACATAAACATCAAATTCACCATTTTAACCATTTTAAGTGTATAGTTCTATGGCATTAATTACATACATGTTGGGTCAGCATTGCTACTATTCTTCATCTTCAGAACTTTTTCATCATCCCAAACTAAAACTGTATCCATAAAACATCTCTCATTTTTTCCCCTCCCCAGCCCCTGGTGACCACTATTATACTTTCTGTCTCTATGACTTCAAATATTCTAGGTACCTCACATGAGTGGCATCATATGATATTTGTCTTGATGTGTCTGGCATATTTCACTTGGCAAAACACTCGTTCCTAAGTATAGACCCTGTAATACACATGAGGTAATTTGTACCAACTGAAGAATAGAGCATCATTTTGATCAACAGAAACCCTTGGCTCCTTCCTTAGAGCTCTCCATCAGGCCTAAGTGGGGTCTATAACTGAAACTTCTTTATTGGACTTTGTGATTAATGCCTAGTTCCTGACTTGTGGCACAGTAATGACTCACACCCTGAAGGCGATATGTGGATGTTGGCATTACTGGAAGAGAACATCCTGGATATGTTTGTCATGTCAAGAAATTGTTTACTATGTTTGAGAATGGAAAGTTTGTCAGACCTACTGACCTTTTGGAGTATTTCCCAGTAAGAAAAAGTTGCTCACATTTCTTGGTTGCATTAATGTAAATTTAATTACTTGGTATGCCTGTGGTATAATTTTTCTTCCTTGTAAAGGTAGGTCAGCACATTAGAAAGGTTAAGAATCTCATTCTAATTGGAGCCACAAAATATCGTTAATTAAATCCCCACAGGAGTTCCTCCGGATTGAACTACATATATTGAACTCATAGAAGATTAAACAGTGTAATCCTTTTACTTCTTTAAAGGAGGGTAGCATGTTTTCTTTTTCAATTATGATCTTTAAAATGCACACTTACATCCTACTTCTAGCTGACTATAAAATTTGTAAGTTTCTTTCACAGGAAGAAATGCCCCTTCAAATGCATATCCCATTAATAATTCTAATGTTATTAATAGACCATGCAGTGCCTTTCACTCAGAATCAAGATGCCTGTGGTTAGAGTCTCATTTTCTGTTTTTCCATAAGACAAAATCATAACTAGGTTATCTTTATAGCTTTCAAGTCCCTTTACAATGAGTCCTTGTGTAGACTATAGTAAAAGGGTTTCAGTGTCCCATCAGAGAAATTAACTGGTCCAATCCTGTTCCTTATAGCAAAATTGTGCTCATAATGCAGTATACCGGACTTCCCAAGTGTACTTTGAAACATTTTTACTGTAGGTAAATTCAAAGTATAATTTTACTTTTCTTTACAGCTCCATTTGCCCTCTGGTGATCCATATGAAGTTCAGGCAATTCTAGGTAGTTCTTTTAAAGTTTATGGGGTTTTCCCTGGAAAGAGTTAGATGTGTCAATAACTGCTGCCTGTTGAATTTTTTTATTGTAAATTGTAAGACAGTGTTTTCTATATGACTCCTCTAGAATTGCTGCTCACCTATGAAAAATAAATGTCCAAACACTGGAAAAGACCAATAAAACTATTAACAAGACCTTTTCAGAACTGGTCACACTGTCTGTGGGCTCTGAACCAACTGAGAACCAAACACCAGCCAATTTTTTTTTTAATGGAAAATCTGTCTGGGGAAAATACCTTGAATTATTATTTTTTAAATCAAAACTGCCTTTCTATTTCTCTCCATTCTTGAATCTTCCAGTTGCTGAGAGAGAAACCCTGCTCCTAATTTCCAGATCCCACTTATGATTTATTCAAGTCAGAAGGTGGAACACAGGTATTCAGAGGAGTAGGTAGATTGAGAAAGAGAAAAGTGGTCTTTGGACCACTCCAAACATCGGCCCTGCTCCAGAGTGGAACCTGGGACAGTGGATCCCTGACTCACAACTTCTCCTAAATCAGATGAAGGATCAGGTGAGGATTCATTACAAAGGTGGATAGCTACAGCAGGATTCCCCCAAACCTCTTAGGAAGTAGTGTTTGCTATTTTATGTGCCAACCACAATTCACAATGAGGAAAATGGTGGAACCCTTTAAAAGGAGGTCATCAATAAACATGTCCTTGTTTTCCAACACTATCCACTTTATGCTATGAAATATCTCTAGTGCATATGCATGGTCTCTGCGTGTTCCAAGAATGTGCCTTCTTGTTCACTGCCTGATGAACTGGCTATTACCTGTCTTTCAGGACCCACCCTGATCAGTTTCTTCATTAAGGCTTTCTTGCTGTCATCAGTTGGGCATGCCTCTTTCACTTCCTATGTCCTTATGGCACCTTATATTCAACCTCACTGGATTCACTAAGCAGTACTGTCCAGGGGTCAGAAGGTGTGATACCTTTCCTTATCTCCCATAAGGGTCACTTTAGTTCAAAGTTCTCAGGACACCAAAGTTTTGTACTTTGGGGTATCATTTTCTTAGCCCCAAGAACTGTAATTATTTTTAATGTATCTGTCTCCCTAGTAGATTATGAAAACATAAAAAACTATCTGTGGGTTTGTAAATGAATTAATGATTGAATAAATGAAGAGTTAGAAATGAAAAGGCAAGAGTTCTAATGCTAGTTTTACACTAAATATGTTATATGAATTATCTCACTTAATGAATAAAGAACCCATTAAGTAACTGTCATAGTTATATGCCTTGCTCATAAAGTATTTAATCAACACATAGTTATTGGGTACCTATTTTGTGTGTGCTGTGTTCTGTGTTAGGTAAATAGTAGTCAAGGAAGCAAGGATGGTCCTTATTCATAGGAATTATGTACTGGCAGTGAAGAATACTAAGAAAACAAAAATATTTCTACCAGGATCCAAGTATAATAACTGTGAACTGTGGTGAGCAAATTATGACAGGATTTAATGAGTGCTGGCTATGTTCCAGGAAATGACCTAAGTACCTGCAAGTTAACTCCTATAGTACTCACAACTACCCTATCTCACGGAGAATGCAGATGTGAGATGAGGCTGGAGGTAAAACTTTAGCTTGATGTTTAGTCTATAAGAGAGGGTTACCATCATCAGACTTTGAGCATTAGCAGAGTCATGTTTCAACAAGGCCATTAACTGCCATAAAGAAAGTGTATTGGGCAGCAGAGAGCAGGACTTAGGAATCTAGGGGAGATGATGATTTGTGTGTGTGTGGGGGGGTGGTAGGTACTGGGGATTGAATCCAGGGGCACTCTACCTCCCAGCTACACTCCTAGCCCTTTTTATTTTTTATTTTGAAACAGGATTTCATTAAGTTGCTGAGGTTCTCCCTAAGTTGCTGAGACTGGCCTTGAACCTGTGATTCTCCTGTCTCAGCCTCCCAAGTACTGGGATTACAGCCTTGCACCACCTCACTCAGCAAGAGGATGATTTTTAATAAGTAGAGACTATTGTTTTAAAGTTGTACACTACATAAAAATAATAAAGGAAACATGCCAGATTGGATGTTTCACTGTAGATGGATTTGAAGAATGAAGGGCAGCATAATTCCTCATGTGATAGGCTTGAAAAACAAATGTGCTCATTCACTAGGGAATACAGCCAATAGATAATCTGGAGAATGGGGAAGTTTTGGGGCGTGTTTGTTTTAGATGTGTTGAACTTGAGGTATTAGTGCATAACAGGCAGGAGTGTCCAATTTGTGTTGGTCTGTACAGATCTGGAGAGCAGAGTGAGGAAGAGACAGTATGATGAATGCTGAGCAAGGAACGGGATGGGAGCACATAGCAGAAACCCCTCCTCTGGGATGTCTTTGTGGTCCAGAGAAGATGATCACAAGTCATGTACAGAACATCTGTTAGCAGTGATTTTGCAAGGTAACAGGGAAACACTTTAACTTTTTCACACTTTTTTTATACCAGAATGAGCATTCTTCAAAAGTGTAATACATATTGACATTGGTTGGTCAGCAAAAATGACCTTGAAGTGCTACAGTGCTCTAGATGCCTTCTAAAATATATACAAAAATCAATATATGCTTGGCATAGTTTAACATTAAATGTATTCCAATATTCTTGAGGCTAAAAATTAATTTCTGGAAGATATAGGAACAGTAATTCAAAACATTTGTGTAATAGGAATTATAATAGCTAATATTATTGAGTGCTCACTATGTGCCAGTCAGTTACAGAAGTTCTTTGCATGCATTAATTCATGTAATGCTCAGAACAACCTCCTGTCACAGCTAAGAAAGATGAGGCACTATAAAGATTAGGGGTTATGTAGGAGAACTCCATAAGAACCCAGGCAGGCAGCTATAGAACCTGCCCTACTATCGATGCTCTTTTGGAGTACCTTGTCCATCTCTCCAAATGGAAGGCCAAAGCATTCTCAGCTATATCAGGCACTGATAAAGCTGTATTAATAGTGAAATTTGGAGGCATTTAATTTTAAACATTGCATTATTCAACAGAAAACAAAATAGGATGTCTTCAGTGCCTCACTCGACACCTAAAAAAATAACTGCACAATCCTACTGTCCTCATATTCTGTTGTGTTAGTCTGGGGGTCACAGAGAAAGCTGAGCTTTGGCACCTTTAATTATAAGTAGGATAACATATAACAGAAGAGCAAAAGAAACTGTAAAGATAATTAAAATTTATTTTTCTGCTAAATTCAAATCCTTCATCAGAAGATCTGATTATTATAGCATACAATCATAAAGATGATTTTTTTTGGTACTTGGGATTGAACCCACAGGCATTCTACCTCTGGACTATACTCCCAGCCCAGTTTTAGTTTTTATTTTGAAACAGGGTCTCACTAAGTTGCTGAGGGCCTCACTAAGTTGCTGAGGCTGGCTGCGAACCTTGATCCTCTTGTCTCAGCCTCCCAAGAACTGGGTTTACAAGTGTGCACCACCACACCTGGCTTATAAAGATGATTTTTAAAAAGGCTTTCTAGATTATAAACATCCAGGGAACAAAAAAATGCATCCCTACAAATATAATGTTCATTTCTTGTGTCAGATAGCTAAAAGACTCTCTAGAATTACCTCTTTAGAGAATTATATGACTCAAGAACAAAATGCAAACACAATATCCCCTTTTTCTCTCAGCTAACTCTACATAAGACAACTATTTTTCATACATATACACCCTATCCTTCCATCCCTTTTTCTTAATTTTTATAAGATTACCTTACAAATTCTCACTTCCTATTTTTTCTAGCTCTCATTTGTGTGTGTGTGTGTGTGTGTGTTGAGAATTAAAAAGAAAAACTTATGCACATCATAGCATATAAACACAAGAGTAATGCTACAAAGAGATACTGCAATTTCAAGTGAAACCAATGACTTACATTTCAAAGTGAAATAAGACAATAACCAAAGCTACTCACGTCTAAGACCCATGAGAGTTCTTGCCAGTACTCTTTAAACTCTCCATCAACACCTTCCTCTACTTCCTAGTTCCCTTTTAATTAAGGCTTTGCCTCTATAAGGTAGCATTCCAGAAAAATAAGCTATTTTTTATTCAAGTTTATAGGTTTTTCCCATTTTGTTTCATTACTAGTTTCAAGAGATTTTTTTTTCCCAGCCTATGTGCTGAGTTTCAGCTCCATTATAAGATAAATAAGCTCTTATGTGTGGGCCATGGGACAACACCCCATTCCCTCTCACCACTACCATTTATAACACTGTTTTTGTGGGAGAAATATGTTGTGAGTTCCACACAGTCAATTTTCAAATGAACTGGTGCTCCATTGCCTGTTTGTTGATTAGAAACCGCCTTTAGGAGTCTGGTCTATTCCGGCTGGTCCTAGATCTGTGAAGGAAGTTCTGTGTTTGGATGAGAACTCTCAACCTGCTCAGAGAACGCATTTTTTCTCTCTTCCCTCAGCACATCATGCTTAAGTCTCTGACTCAAACAGCAGCCTTTAGAGCCTTTGCATATCACTTTCACACCAACAGTGTGGAATTGGATATATAAACTTGATATCTTGTCTTGTGGTAAATAAATATTTTATGTGAAAAATCCTAATTTTGTTCTTAATTCACCAAGATTCGTGAGAACTTGTTTAACATTTCAGAGTCTCTTATTCTTTATATGCATGTGTGTATTTATGTATGTATATGTATGTATGTATTTATGTAAATATACATACATGGATATACTTTATATACACACACATTGTATTTTTTGTCCCTCCAATTTTTTTTACCACTTTAATTCCAGAAAATATTCAGATATTTTTAAATTACTCAATAAGAGCCAGGCATGGTGGCACATGCTTGTAATCCCAGTACTTGGGAGGCTGAGACAGGAGAATTACAGGTTTGAGACCAGCCTCAGCTACTTAGTGAGGCCCTCTGCAACTCCTTGACACCCTGTTTCAAAATAAAGAATAAAAATAGGGCTGGGAGTATAGCTCAGAGGTAGAATGTCCCTGGGTTCCATCCCCAGTACCACAAAAAAAATTATTCATAAGACTTCTTAGAGTCACAAATTTTAATTCAGTTATTCAATTTATTAGCCCATATGTAAATACACTAATAAAATAAACCAGAATCAATTGATCAACTTGCATTAAAGCAGTCATTTAAAATAATTGTTCTGGTATAGGGAATACACTGTGGGAATCAAGAGTGGGAACAAAAGTTGCTGAGAAAAAGATGTTTAGCAGCAATATACAGGGGAGACATTGGATGATTGGATGAGGATGGAAGTGGTGGAAATAATGAGATGTGGTGTGATTCCAGGTAGCTTCTGAAGGCAAAGCTGCCTGAATATAGGGTTTGAAGAAGAAAAGAATCAAGAATGATTGAGAAGATTTTGCTTACCCAGTGGGAAAAGTCAAGGTGCTAAAAGTCTTTATGAGAAGTATGTGAGCTGAGATTGAGTACCAACAATTGAATTCACTATTTCACATGTTTGGAGATTCCTACGAGCCTTCCAGGTGTGATATTGAGGCAAAAATCAGATGTCTGAATGTTAAAAATTCAGCATCAAGAGGCTGAAGTAGCAGAGATAATAGCAAAAGATTCTCTAGCAATGGAGGATGTACACTTTCTAGAGTATCATGAGAATATCCTGAAGACCTGAGGACAGTGGTAGGATGCTGAGCAGAGCACCCTAGCAACAGAAGAGAGGGATGTCATGAAAATATATTCCACCGATGATTACTAAATCATCAAGTGAATAAATAGTAAATTAGTGAATGTTTAGAGCATATTTGTAATTTTTCTGAGAAGAAATCATGACATGCAAGAATAATGCCTGTCACATACTAGGTTCTCAACAACATTTGGCAAATGAATGAACTAAAAATGGGAAAAGGGCCAGACTTTGTGGCACAGGCCTGTAATCCCAGTACTTGGGAGTCTGAGACAGGACGATTGCAAGTTCAAGGCTATCCTCACCAGTTTAGCAAGACCCTCAGCAACTTAGGCCTTGTTTCAAAATAAAAAGTAAAAAGGACTGGGGATGTAGCTTGTGGGTAGAGTGCCTCTGGGTTTGATCCCCAGAACCAAAAAAAAAAAAGCTAGGGACTCTGATAAATCATAACATGGGTACTTAATCCTTACAACAATCTCATACACCAAATGCTATTAAATTGCCCATTTTGTAGATGAGGTAACTGAAACTTAGATTAAATGAGTTGGTCAAGGTCACACCAAATGGCTAAGTAAAGATCAAGCGTAGATGTGTTGGACTTGAAGCAAGTTATTAGAACTTGAAGCCAGTTATTAGAACTACAGTGAAGAACTTCATAAAATGTAGCTTTTCAGATATTTCTTCAGCAATGGACTCTGTCCTCTTTTGAAGCATTTTACAATCATATTAAACACATATGAATACCCAACCTATTATATTTCTTTTCTCTTGTGGCATCATGGGTTCACCAAATATTTCTATTTTCAAAAGGTTGCCCTTTCTAAGGGATTAGTGCCACTATAAGAATAGACACCAGATAGTGTTCTCTCTCTCTCTTTCACTCTCTCTGCCATGTGCGACCACAGCAGGTAGGAGGCTATCTGTAAGCCAGGAAGGGAACACTCAACAGAACTTAACCATGCTGGCCTTCTGATTCCTCAGGCTTCTAGCCTCCAGAACTGTGAAAGAAATTACTGTTGTTTAAGACACTCATTCTCTGGTACTTTACTAGGGCAATCTAAGTTGACTAACACACCCAGAAAATCACATGGGGTGCTCTCACTGCTCATCTAGGTTCTATGATTGTCTTGTTGTACTCATATAGAGAGAGTACTTAGAATTTTATGAAGCACTTTCCAAATCTTTCCCTAGCTTATTTGAACCTTTTGCAGTATATGTGGATCATGGATCATGGATGTCTTAGTACAAAAAGGAAATACTTTTCCCTGTCTCAGACTTGGTACGTGGGAGAGGAGGATGGCAATCAAATTCAAGCCTACTGATTTCAAACCTCTTGCTTCTTCTACAACCATTTGACCAAGACATCTATCCATCAAGCAATGACTTGGTAAATAATACACACAATGATTAACAACACTGCTACCAGAGTGAGACACTGGTCTTAAATCCTGCCTCTACTACTTTATACCTTAGTGATTTTGGAAAAATTTTAAAGTTTCTGTGTCTCAGTTTCCTCCTTTACAAATGAGGCAGTAATAATACATGTGTGTTAGGATTCAGTGAATTATCTAGGCAAAACACTTCAAAGAGTGTTTAGTATATAAAAAGCACTCTACGAACACGAAGTAATTAATATTACATTTCTTTGGTGTATGCCTAAGAGCATGTGTTGTTGAGTCCTTAGTATTAAAAGGCAAGAAATCACTAGATGATTTCTCTCCTCCTCATCTATTATTTTCTTCCACATTGATAGTTACATATGGTATTTATCATCATCTATTTTATTATAACTCCAAAGATTAATTCTCCATAATTCCTCTTATGTCCAGGATGAGAGATATTAGTAATCAATTATGGCTTCCTCTAATCATCCTCATTATGGGCTGGTTGGCAAAAAAGCAACTAATCTCTCATTCAACCTTTGCCCTCTTTCTCTCTCTAGATACATTTTCTATTGCTCAACATTTAATCATCATAAAATAAATCCTTCTCATTAAAAAACAAATTTATCTCCTCTGGAGATCATTATTTACTATTAGTAGCTTTCTACTAATGAAACTAATCCTTTTACTGGCTTACATTTACCTATTGGTTATATTCTGTGGATGTGCTCATCAAAATTGAAATCATTTGTTCTTGTTCTCATCTTTCAATTGAACAATGTTTTGTGTTATCTGTGGCAGGATAATGTTAGAATATTTCTAATTTTGAAATGAGCCTTTTTATAGTATTTTCACCCCAATCATTTTCTAAGTTAGCACCATATTAGAAAATCTTGACAGAAGATGGAACATGGCAGAGTTCTATTTCTGGCTTTAGTAGGTATGACTCAATGGAATTAGAGCTTAGCAATAACTTGTCAAATTAGAATGTAAAAGTAAGTGTGACTTAAAATGTACTGTTGCTAAGGTTAACACAGCCCCTCAGTGTGTACCTTCTTTGTGATTGAGGAGTATGTGGTAGGTAAGAGTACAGTTTCTGGAGTGAACTTGCCTTCATTTGTATCTGACCTTATCCTGACCCAGCTCTGTGTTATTTAACTCCTCTAGATTTCCCTTACCCCATTGCATAGCCACACAACTATTGGGAGGATTATGTTATGTGTGTGTTAGCTGTCAGAATATGCTAGAGTATGCTGAGAAACAATAAAAGCTCTGTGGCTTGACATAGCAAGGCTTTATTTTTCATTTACACAAAGTCATCTGTGGGTTGGGTAGGCCTCCAGGGTAACTGGTCTTTGTGGAGCTGCTTAGCAATCCAGGATGCATGAGTCCTGTAATTCGGCCATCTGGATGAGAGAACCCTACTTTGCTACAACAATTGGCATGGGCTTTTCCCTCCCACAGCCCATGAGTGACATGCACCACCACAGGAGCCTCTGGCTAACTGAAAGATGTTCCATAATGAGTAGGGCTGAGCATCACTGGCTCTGCCCCAGGACATAATGCACTTAGAACAGGCTGGCCACAGAGTAAGAACCCAATCCATGTTAGCAAATATCCAAGAGCAGAATATGGTGCTAAGGAGTAACACCAGGCCCTAAGATTGCTATGAAATGGGACTAGGAAATGAATTTGCATATTTAGATGAAGTGTCACAGGAAAATCCTCTAGGCCTGTCTTGGAGTTCTCATCCATGCTCATGCTTTCAATTCAATTTACCTTTCCCAACTCTACTACATGGAAGTCTTATATCATGAAACTAGCCTTGTAACCTTTGCACAGATCAATTATCTCCTCCACAAGATGGAGATGACTATATTTTTTTCTTTAGAGGGAAAATATAAATGGCTAATTGGTCTAATGTTTTAGGTTACACATAGTAAGAACTACTTCATCTTAGCTGTCATTACTCTATGACATACAACTTTGGGTAGACCTCTGACCATAATAGTTCTCAGTTTCAGCATCTGTATCTGAAAAGTATGGCTGATATCTCTAAGAATGTTTTCATTACACTCTTATGAACCAATGAGTAATTATTTGTCTGCATGTTAGAGATCCTACGAAGCAGGTCTGTTTCTAATGTAATTGGAGCTAAGCGCACAAGATTCCCAGTTTCCTGCCTTTTCCTTCACACTGATTCATTCCCCAATTCCTAGGATTAAATCTGATTGAAATATTTTTCTATCTCTAGTTGTCATGGCATGGAACTCTACACATCAAGTTGCCCTAGTTTCCATTCCAGCCCTATTGATTGCATTCTGGTTACTGGCACCTCCCTTTTTCTAAATGCACACCCCCATGTCCCATTGCCTATCATTCCGAGAAGCCCATTTCCAACTGTAGTGGCTGTATTCTTCCTCTTGTAGTCCCTTTCACCAGTCTAGAATCTGAAACTCAGTCCAATGTCCTGCTTCTCACTGATGACCATCATTATGCCAGAAATAGTTGCTTATGTGTCTAGACTTCTAAATATTATTCTTTCTGAAACTTCACCAACCAACTGGCAACCTGGACTATGGCATGGCTATTGAGTTTGCCATGCAAATCCACCAGAGTTAACTGAGATTGTGGTCCAGGGCTGCGGTCTAGGCCTTAACTATCCTGGTCTTCTTTTGGTGATGTGACACCCATGCTGTACTAAACCTCAGTACATGTGTGATATCTGCCAGAGTATCATTGGCAGAAAGGCACCTTAATAAATTTGAAAGTCCACTCCTCACCCCATAATGTTACATGTTGATGCCCAATAAGCAGTAGAAGACATCCGGATATGGCTTGTAGATATAATTTAAGGAAGACTTCCTGAGGTAGCACACATAAAGAATATTCATATTCGTAATCAAATACAACTTGGTTGAAGTCCTGGATTAATTATCACCTATTTAAGCCATCTTCGAGTGACATTTTGATTCCTTTGGTATTTTATTTCCTTATTCATAAAATGGAAGTAATAATATTAATAAATCAGTATAGTTTTGAAATAAAATCAGATCCTGTTCATAATTCACATTTAGAAAGCTTTGTGACTTTGGAGAAGTCACATACTTTCTGTGTCTCGGTTGTATCATTTGTTAATGAGAAATAAGAATAATGCCTATTATATAGGATTACTGTGCAGATTACTAACATACTATGTGTATGTGCTTAGAAATGTGCCTCATACAGAGGAAACATTGGAATATCTTAGTTATTCTTAATTATCTAAGTTTCTCAGGTTCTTATTTTAGGGCGATGGAATATGAGCGTTACATCTCAAGAATCAGGCTCTGGCCCAGAGCTGTTGTTAGGATGCAATGGAAAGGAGCCAGGAAAATAGTCATTTATGGAAACTTTCTATTTTAGTTTAATGTTGTTAGTTTGAGTTGTACCAATAACATCCTTGTGGTTCGACCGCTAACAAAGTCAAATCACTTGCTAAATTCTTTTTTAAAAATTAGGCTCTTGAGCTGGGCGTGGTGTTGCACGCTTGTAATCCCAGTACTTGGGAGGCGGAGACCGGAGGATCTGGGTTCATGGCCAGCCTCAGCTACTTAGTGAGGCCCTCCACGACTTCATGAGACCCGGTTTCAAAATAAAGGATAAAAAATAGGGCCGGGGGTGTAGCTCAGAGGTAGAACGCCCCTGGGTTCAATCCCCGGTACCGCAAAAAAAAAAAAAAAATTAGGCTCCTGTAGCCTCTACCTGGGTGGCCTTGACTAAGTGACCACTCAAATCTCATTATGCTCACACGTAATAGAAGAAGGCACTGGATGAACTGCTTTCTGAATTTCATACTGCTCTAAAGTTGATTGAATTTGCTCCTCATACAAACCTGTACCTTGTTATTGGTCATACATTTTAAGAAACAATTTTTAAAACCATAGTTTTGAAAATGGTTAAAAGTAGGAAAGATTAGCTTAAATCCTTGCAAATTAAATATTTATATGCATAAAAACATGGTAGGTAGGGTAAACTTATATGTCTACTTGTTACTGTATCATTATCTCAATTTCTATCATGCAGAGGTATTCGTGAATTTCACATTTTGGCCTTTCCTATTCTTTTCTATTTTAAATAATTTTCTCTTTTTTATGCTCCCTTTCCCTTCATGAACTTCCTTTCACTTTTTTCTTTCTCTGTACCTAAAACAGATGTTCTAATATTCAAGCATAAAGCTATATTGCTTGATGAAGGTGAAAAAGAGAAAAAGAAAACAGCAGGAATCCTGACTTGCCTCATTGTGTTATTAGAAAAATTTGAAACATTATTTGGGTTGCCCCTAAAAAAGATGGTCCAGGTCAAATATTATTAACTTTCTGCTTTTCTTTGTGAAATTACAATTCAATTAGACTCTTAGAAAAGGACTCTCTGCTTTTTGTTTTTGTCATTGAAAGTTTTTCAGAAACTACACAAAGTCCCTGAAAATCTAAATGGGACAGAGCTAAATTACATATTTTAAAGCCCAGTACTACAATTATGCTAATGTAATTAAGCTTCATGAATATAGTTTGCAAATCAAATTGTCAAGAATGATACCAAATAGAATTGTTCTTAGAGATAGAATGAATTGGGTCTGAAATCCTTACAATACAAAGAGCACTGTTTCATAAATTCCTAAGCAGAAAATCATCATTCAATGGTAAAAATGCTCTAAATGCATCATCATCATCAATATTTAGTTAATTTGCACATTCTTTTCTTGGAAGTGACATATTTTGATGTAAAGAGCAGAAAAATTGTATTTATTGCAATGAAAAGATTTAAGGAATCAATATCTGGAAAGGGTTTAGATGTAATATCTTAAATGTAAACAGGCTTTTCTCCAGTTGGAAGAGAATTGTGATATGTTTTACAAAAACAGCTTAAACAGAGCTATTTTATGTGGTGTTGATTTTTTCCCAAAAAAACCCCAGAAAAGTTGGTCTGAGCCATCAGAGTGACCTGAAATCCCTCCTCAGTTATTGAGTGAAGGTTAGGAGGAGCTGCTGAAGGATTAGATAAAGAAGGGTGGCAAGAACTAGGTCTCGTTCCCTCTGTCTTATGCCGTTTTGCTTTCCTGGGCCCAGCTCTTAGTTCTGCTTCCTTGCTGTGACCCTCTGCAGGGGCTCACTTACTTGACCCTCCAGAGTCTAAGCCTTCAGAGATGTTGCCCACAACAGAATGATGAAGGAAATAAATACGTACAGAAAGGATTGAGTTGCTTATGATCTTTTCTGTTTTGTGATCACATAAAATTACCATTTGCTCATGTCAGAAAAACAAGGAGCAAACAGAGAAAACTAAAGCAAAGGAAGAAAAAGCAAAACAAAACAAAAACTCAAACCCTGTAAACCCATCACAAAGAAATCACCTTTTATAACATTTTAGTAGTCTTTCCAAACTTTTTGCACTTGAAAAATCTAATGCATATATTTCTGTTTATG
This sequence comes from Glis glis, assembly GCA_004027185.1. Classification (NCBI taxonomy): domain Eukaryota; kingdom Metazoa; phylum Chordata; class Mammalia; order Rodentia; family Gliridae; genus Glis; species Glis glis. The sequence continues at coordinate 3,914 of PVJS01008145.1, read as the reverse complement.
CAACATATTTTTCTCTTTGAAAATAACTGCATTTTTCCATATTATTCAACATCATTTGGGGAGAGGGGTTCTGGGGGTGAACCCAGGGGCATCCTACCTCTGAGCTACACCCCAGCCCTTCTTATTTATTTATTTATTTATTTATTTATTTTTAAACAGGGTTTTTCTAGGTTGCTGAGAGTCTTGATAAGTTTCTGAAGTTATCCTCAAACCTGTGATCCTCCTGTCTCAGCCTCCCAGGTACTAGGATTACAGGTGTGCACCACCATGCCTGGCTCAACATCATTTTTAACATCAACATACTATTCTACCATATGGGTGGGGCTTAAATTATGTAAGTACTTGCCCAATCTTGGACAGAGGGTATGAGACTGGTATTAGTGAACTGCTCCTAGACTTCAGATTTTCATATGGCAAAGACTGAGAAGGCAAGTGAGAAATCGACCTGCTGCTTAAAATTTTTTTCTCTATTCATAAAAGTAGAATATTCTTTGAGATGATTTTATTTTTAAAAATTAAAATTAAAAGCAAATCCTTAGGCAGACCAAAAATTGTATTATAATAAGTACAATCTATGCTTTCTACTATTACTTTATAAAATTATAGATTCCACTTTGAGAAGAAAAATTAGACTCATTGTTGATAATATTTTCAACCAAAAGCCATGATTGATTGATGGAAGTGGGTGGTGTTTGAATTAGTTACCCTACATTAGCTTAATTAAATAAATGAGTGTGCTGGCACTGAACTTGTATTGATTCATTTCCACTGGATGAGCTTTGGGTTGCGTACCTTTGTACCTCTCTCCCAACCTTCAGTTTTGCAATGATATCATTTTTAGGGTGAGTCACACACTGGCTAGGGGTCTGCACCCATTCCTGACTGCCTAACCTTTGTGTGAAAAGATAATGCCTCTCTTTTATCCATAGGGTCTCAGAGAGCTTCCGTCTATGGTTTCTATTAAAACTTTCACTTTAATTTACTCTAGGTTATTTGATAGCCTAATTTAATTTATTCTAGGCTTCTATGTTAAAAATCATAGACGTTTCCTTTCCAAGTAGACTAAGCACAATACTAAGAGCTTTATACTCTACAGTGTCATTGCAGGCATAACCAGCAGATGGGGATGTGGGAGGCAGGTGACATCAGGGATTTTTGTGTTTTTTGCTCCGCATGAGATATCTGGCCCTGGTTTTTCTCTTGAGCTCCTGTCTTAAAAAGCCAACTGCCTGCTCCCCATTTACTTTGGGTTAAAAATCTGAACCTAAAAGCCAGCTACTCCAAACTGAAATTTATCATCATTGTCACCTAAGCCACCTCTTGATTGCTTTTCTCTATTTCAGTTGGTGGCTTCAGCATCTTGTCAATCATCTCAGCCAGCAAGCTGGGAATTGCAGAGGTACCTCCTACTCCCTCACTCCTTATACTTAATTGGCTGGAAAGTCCTGACATTTCCCTCCTCTACATGTTCCTCTTCTGTCCTCTCTGAATGCTGTATTTCAGACTCCTCTCATTACTTGATTACACTATTTTAACAGGCTCTTAACTAGTTTCCCTATTTCTAGACTTTTCCACGTTAAGTTAGTAGCTCCATGATGACTTTCTGAAAAGCAAATCTTAGTGTTCCTGATAGAAGTCCTTCAAGCTGTCTACCATCTGGGCCAAATTTCTCAAAGTAGGATCCTCTAACCACCTGCCTAATAATCGTTTGGGGACAGGGTCAGAAGAATTCAGAAAAATACTCTTCTGCAGCCCTCAGAATCAGAATCTAGTAGGGGCAGAGCCCAGGGGTCTGCATAATAAAGGGGATTTTCAGCACCCAAAGCTTATGAAGCACTGATCCACCTGCAGGATAAATTCAAGGTCTTGTTCAGGTCTGGTGCATGCCTGCTTTTGTGTCCCTAGTGAGAATAAACTGTCCAGCTGCCCTGCTGGCTGGCTAGTGAATTCTTGCCTTTGCTCAACATTTCCTTAGTAAAGTGCCTTCACTCATCTTCTTTGTCTAACTAACCACCAGGCAGTAGGGCACGGAGGTCTCTGTTAACCTTGAAATTCAAGATGTAGTCCTCAGGCCCATAGCTTCCCCATCACATGGGAACTTGTTAGACCTGTGGGATCTCAGTCTCTACCTCAGAAAGCACAGATCAGGAGTCTTCATGCCAACAAGATTCCCAGGTGATTTGTATCCACAATACTACTTGAGAAGTCCTACTTTGAGAAAACTGCCCTGACCTCTCTCTGCTCTTGGACCAAGTTGGGCTTTCTGCAGAACCTTCAAGGACACTCTATGGACTCATCCATCTCTTCCCCTAAACTGTGGGTTCCTGGAGGGCAAGAAATACATTCTGTCCTCGCTATATTTTTAGCCCCTTGTCTTGTCCCTGGCACATGGAGCAGTTCAACAAATGTTTGTTTATTTAAACTGAACTGACCTACAGGTCAACCTGGATTGGGAAGCTGGATTCCTGGTGAAATGTCCTTCTGCACAGATTGGTTGCACTTTCAATTTTGGATGCTCTTGCTTTTGGCTGAGCTAATGCTGTTTTTTGCCTCCTCTTTCTAAATTCACAGATGGTCTTGAACATTTACTCACAGAAAGTGGATTGCTGCCCGATGTAGATTGCTGTGGGCCAGGCAGCTGGGCTTCCCTGTTGGTTACCAGCCAGGCCCTGCTGATTGAAGTTGCCTTCAGGGACTGAGTACTTGTCTCTTCTTCCTGTAGAAGCGTCATTTGAGTTCAGGCCTGTGTGTGGGCGGGGGGAGGTTGGGGAGATGGCTTTTTGGCTATTAGGATGCTGCCTATCACCATCCATGTCTAGGTTACTTAAATTGTTTGTGCTGTTTTCAAGACAGAACTCTTCAGCATGAGACCTCCATCACTTGACTCCAATATTAGCTTTCTAGTCCTTCTCTGTCCTCTCCCCCATGTACCATTTGACTATGAACTACATAAAGGCAGAGTGCATCCATGTTTTACTCAACCCTATTATGTCTCCTGACATCTAGCATAGTGCCTAGCCTGTGTGTGGAGTGAATTAATAAATGAATAACTAAACAAAATGGAAATGTGAAATGCAGTCTCAAGTACTTTTTGTCATATATTCTTTATATATTTATTTATCTGTAATAAGCTTACTTTTTACAGTATAGAATCCTTTAGAAGAACCCAATTCTAATCTTTGAATAGCAGTTTGTATAATGCTTTTTAATATAAGAGATACTTTCCTTAATTTAATCTCCCAAAATATTGTCATTAATTTAAGATGATCTGAAGCCCTGAAGAAGAATCACAATATGCAAATGCTAAGATATGAAGGATTCTGGACTTGATTGGGCTCACATGTGCTTCTGTGTGTGTGTGTGTGTGTGTGTGTGTGTGTGTGTGTGTGTGTAAGAGAGACAGAGGAAAAATTGCCTTATTTGATTTGAAACTCAGTATTTCAATGCTTTGGATGGGGTATGTGCTCAGTAGTTTGGCATGGGGCTCAACATTACTGGTTTCCCACACACAGACTGCTTTTCTCAGTATCTTCTTGTATTCTAAATATCTTTAGAGTTATTTGAGTTGAAACCCATGACAGAAGAAAACACATTGGCTTTAAAGTTAGATTACTTGTGTTCCCACACTAGTTCTGGCATTTACTAATTTTAAGGTCTCTGGTAAACCACTGATAATTAGGTAAATCACTGACAATAAAAAATGACTGGTGCCTCAACAGAGAGCCGACAGAATGGGAGAAGATTTTTGCCAGCTACTCCTCTGATAGAGGACTCATATCTAGAATATACAGAGAACTTAAAAAAATCACCACTAAAAAAACAAATAACCCAATCAAAAAATGGGCAAGTGAACTAAGTAGACACTTCACAGAAGAAGAAATACAAATGGCCCATAAATGTATGAAAAAATGTTC
>PVJS01008144.1:0-54030 GCA_004027185.1 Glis glis | reverse complement strand
GAAACCGGGTCTCACGAAGTTGCGGAGGGCCTCACTAAGTAGAGAGAGAGAGAGACAGGGAGAGAGGGAGACAGAGAGAGAGAGAGCTGAGGCTGGCCGCGAACCCAGATCCTCCGGTCTCCGCCTCCCAAAGTACTGGGATTACAAGCGTGTGCCACCACGCCCAGCTAATGAATTAATTTTTAAGTGAAATTTTAAAATCAGAGTTGCTAAATATCACAAATCTAGTGTAAGTACTAAACTAATTTCGAAGAAAGGAATGAGTCCACCAATTTAATTATACTTGAGAGGTTTTATAATCAACTCTTGCACCACATGAATCGAAGGATAGAATTATCTTGTCAATTAATGAAAAGAGAGAATCTATATTTTGAGTCTGCAGAATAGCCTCTGGATTTAGATGGTCTGAGTTCAAATCCTATCTTTACTCAATAAGCTGTACAAGTTGGGCAAATTACTTATCTGCTTTGTAAGCTATAGGGGTAAAAATAGTACCAGTTTCATGAGGTGCTGTGAAAATCAATAATGTAAAATATGATGGTATGCATTATAGATCCAGAAACATGGCAATATGTATACAAGGGATTGATATTATTTACATTCCTGATTTGGTAATTATATTTTTTCAACAACTTGTCATTGGGATAATTTTTGTCACTTTTACATTTTTAGGCAACATCTAAACTATGCAAGTTAGAATTATAGAACAAATTGTTTAGATAAAACCAATACAGAATCCAAATTTTGTCACAGGCCTTCCAACAAATATTTATTTTATACCTGTGCATGAGAATAAGCATTTTCATAAACATTGTTTCTTATCTTTATTAAGTAAACACAGCTATATCCATTTCGGAATTTCAAATCCCCTTCCTATCACCACTCATGCTTAAACCTTCCTTTCACCCTTCCCTCCAAAATAAACAAACAATAAATGGAAAATAGGAGTCAATCTGACTTCCAGAGAGTTATATGAATATTAAAAATGTAGCTTAAAATTTAGATAGCACAGACACATACTTTCAAAGACATCTCTAACCCTTGCACACTAAGGAGGAAAGTTTTTTTGTGTTGTGTTTATTTTAAACATCTATAGGCTTCATTCCCATAAGACTATGACATTACTTGGTTCCTGTTATAGCTATTTGCTTATTCTTTTAGAATACAAGGGTGAAGAGATTTGATGAGTGTGAAAAACCCTACAAGTTCCTCTGTGGTCTCCTGTGCAAAGCCTTGCCTAATCATCGTAATCCAGTGAATACCCAACGACAACGTACCAGGCTGAAGATGTTGCCAAATGATCTATGCATGCTGAAAGGTACGCCAGCTTAAACCTTGATGGATTATTACCAACCCCCTAAGGGAGGACCAAGTTTTCAGTGCACACCTGACAGCCATTAAGCTAGTCTGACTGCCTAGAAATACTTATTTAGTTCCCAAGGTTGATGGAATGTCTGTACTTAGTGAAGCTGATGACATTCTGTGTCTAGCCCATTTTTCATCACCAATGGAGTGACACATGATTCCATAATTGGCTCAGTATTATTCACTTTTCCTTATGAACTACACATACACACAAGAAAAAACAATAAAACAGCTGGAGACTGATTTGAAATATAATTTTTGTATTCTAAGAAACACTAACTTCCTGTATATGCCGCTCCAAGCATCTCTGAAGGAGTCAACTAGGAAATGTGTTGTAGTGGTGATTGCTTTATAAAAATACACACATAAAAAAACATGAGTTCTAATAAACCTGATTAATGGGTTAATCAACTAATATCCTTAAGAAAAATAAACACACAATTCAGCATCAAAGGAAAGAAATCACACAAAGGAAGTTTTAGCTTTAATATGAAAATAAAACTTGAAATTAAATTCTGCCATCTATGCTTCCTACAGATGCACTAACAATGATTTAGAAAAAAGACCCAAAGTAGTAGAAATATCATTTAGTACATACCAGTGTGCTTCTTTTCTGTAAATATTTTAAGTCCCTTTCTAAATGGACATTGAACCCTTTCAATTCAATTCAACTCAACAGACACACATCAAAGAATTTCTGTGTATTAGGCACCATAAAAGATGTTAGGAGATAAAAATATGACTAAATGCCTTCTGAAGTATCTAATAATTTAGCAGTGGGCAGAGATATTATAAAAGCACATAATGAATATGAGTGACTGAAAATCAAGGATATGCAAATAGTTTGATTTAATATCTTAATATCTCTAGTGCCTAGCACAATGATCACTTAAAAGTAGATAATTAATATTTGTATTATGATAGCATAAGGCTAGGCAAGTAGGGCAGAAATACAAAAGGCAAACGCATAACTCTTGGATTTTGCAGAATTTGAAATACCCCATGGGAGACATGGTATATGACTACTTAGAACAATTACAGTTTGATTCTGGATTGTAAGAAGAAAGGTAACAAAAACAACATGAGAGTACACAATCTCAACATATTTATTTTCAGCTAATGGTATTTTTATTAGAAATTTAGTTTCAAAATAAAGCATTGAAAAATATTTGTTCAACATATGTGACCAAGTTTTCACACACATATACATATATACATACACACACCATGTTGTTCTAAGTTTAATATTACCCATAAAAGGAACTTCTAAAATATAATTTTTACTTTATCATTCTGTAAAAAGCTCTTTTGGTACCACACATACCCTGACTTAAGTAAAAAAAAAGAATGCATTATTTTGGAATTTTTTTAATAGCATAGAATTGTGAAGAATTATCTGGAGTGGTTAGGGAGTTAACATAAAAAATAATCACTTTATTTGTAGGCAAATTGATAAGATTCCACAAGCAAGATAAGAATGGTGAAAGAATTTTTGGCAGAGATAACTACATAAATAGAGCGACGGAGTAAGCTAGAACACAAGTCATACTCTGAAATATGAATATTCCCCATTGAGTTTACCAGAGAGTTTATATTGGGAAATGGAAGGTGAAAGACTGGTCATATAGGTTTATAGAAATTTGAGAAGAAACTAGAATTTTGAGTTTAGGTATATGGATTTATAGGTAGTTGAACAAAGTACTACCAGTATCTTTTAGGTAAATGAATCAATTGCAACTAGGGTATGTTAAAATATTTTAAGTTTGGGAGAGATAAACATTTAAATATTAAATTACATTGAAATCACTTTAAAGCATACCTGCCTGATATTTTCCATATCATCCTCAAATATGCCATATATCAATAAATCATAAGCATATATATATATGTATAGATACACAAATGTGTAGATAGATATAGGTATGTGGGAGTGTGGGTGTGTGTGTCTATATCCCAACTGAGTGTAATTCAACATATTGCAATGTATTAAATATATTTCATAATATACTTAATTTACTATATAAGATATCCACATAGAGTTCTTAAGCTATAATTAGTTTGTGTAGAGCATTTCTCTTTAAGAAATTTCAAATGGTAGTTAAAGGAAATAACTATTCTCTCCTTGTTAACATTTATGAAGATGGTTATATTATTTGCCCAACTCATACCCTTATGTCTCCTCCTCAGATCCATTTTTCAAGTAGCTTTCAGAAATATTTTCTTTAAATACAATTTTAAAACTTCTTCTTGCATAGAGAATTAAATTGAAATGTGTGGCATCATCCTAACTTAGGTTTTTTTTTATTTTTTGCAGTACTGGAGATTGAACCCAGGGACATTCTACCTCTGAGCGACACCCCCAGCCCTATTTTTTATTCTTTATTTTGAAACAGGGTCTCACTAAGTTAAAGAGGGCCTCACTAAGTAGCTGAGGCTGGCTGCAAACCCAGATCGTCCTGTCTCAGCCTCCCAAATACTAGGATTACAAAAGTGTGCCACTGGGCCTGGCTAACTTAGGTGCTTTAGACACAATAATCAAGAAAAGACAACTCCTATGTTGAGCTTTTAAAAGCACATTCCTCATATTAAGGCGAACATCCGATTTTTCACTCTTTGTGCCTGACTAATCTCACTTAGCATAATGTTCTCTAATTCTTTCCATTTCCCTACAAATGATGTAATTTTGTTCTTCTTTATGGCTGCATAAAGTTCCATTGTGTACATATCCCATAGTTTTGTAATCCATTCATCTGTTGATGGACACGTTGGCTGGTTCTGTGGTTCTGTGTGCTAGATAGAAGGAGACTTAGAAGGGTCTCCAGACAAAGAAGAAGAAAACTTTAGATGAACAAAGAAGATGACCTAACTGAGGGAGTTGGGAGGGGGGTGGAGGGAAACACACTAAAGCACATGATGTATATATCCAAACTTATAAGACTCAATCACTGTGCAAAGTACTAAAGGGAGGGAACAGGAAGGGAATGGGGTGGGATTTGAGGGAGGGCTAAATGGGCAATGTGTGCATGTATGATTCTTCTAACCTGACACCTATCAAATGTATAATTACAATGTACCAATAAATGGATGTAAATTGAAAAAAAAAATAAAAGCACATTCCTATCTCATGACAAACTTATCTCCAATGGCACGTTTTTCCCACTAATCTCCAAATCAATGCTGGAATCCAGGACACCAATCAAAAGGTGCATATAAATGCATGGTGCACACCACCCACAAGTGAAAGCCGGATACTTACTAAGCTTAATCACCTTTTCTTCACTTGTCAAAATGCTACCACAATCTTTCAAAGCTTGCTCTAAATTTTACCTCCACCATTTTTCCTACAATTAAATTAAATCCTCAATCCTGTAGATGTAGACTGTCGTTTCCTTCCTTCTTTCTTTTCATCTGCTTTTTTTTTTGCTTGTTTTCTGACTTTAATCCTTACCTTATTACTTTCTGTCTTCTTTTTGTTAAATTCAATATTGTTCATGATTTATAAATCAGCCTAATTTTCAAATACATTACATGTCTAGCTACTATAATATGTTGTGAGATCCATGAAAGATCATAAGTTATCAATAATGATCTGTTCTATTATGTTGAAAGTCAGCTATGAAAAAGAGAGACATAAAATAACTTAAAGCTTAACAGAAACCAGCTTAGAAATAGTAAAATTTCCATGCATATATCATTGTTGTGTTATGCATATAGTCCTTACCTAGTACAATCAAATTGCATTCTCATCTATTGACATCATCCCCTCCAAGTCATTCATATACCTACAAATCTGCTTGATTCATTGGTGTAAATGTTTCTTAGCCCAGGCAGAGGTCAGACTTAGCTCTGTGGTTTCAGAGATTGGTTGAAAATATAACTCAATGCATGCATTAGAAAAAAGGAATCAGAACATTAAACCACTTGTTTTACCATCTCTGATCCCCTGAGGCTCAGTGACATTTGGTACATTTATCTTGCTTGTTAAAAGCAGCTTCTCTAACTCCCTCTAGCAGGTGGAGGAAAGATGTAGCAGAATGTTTACAATAAGGCATATAAATCTGTTACATGTGTGTATGTTTGAGAGACGGGAAGGTCATTGCTTAAATCTCAGTTTGCTTCCTCAATTTTCAGTTAAATCTTCCCTCTAATGCTCTGCAAATTAAGTATCCCAGAGGACCCTTTATGAAAGAAGGAAGGAAGGAAGGAAGGAAGGAAGGAAGGAAGGAAGGAAGGAAGGAAGGAATAGAATAAATCAAGGTATTGGTTAAATGACAAAATGTAATAATGTAAGAAATAGAGAATAAAATCCTTTACCAAATAAAGATGTAACACATATTGCTTTTTTGAGGATTTCATTCCCCAAGTTTTCAATTCACACTTTTTTATGTTTGATTTTTAAGTATTGCTGTACATTCTTACACTTTGTTGGATATGCTTGTACTAAGATAAGTCAATGATAAGGATACTTCTTTTTCTTAGAAATGCTGCATTTCATTGGGTTTGTGATGTGATTGGTAACTTTATCTTTCAATTTAAAAGGAATTTTTAACTGGGTCATGCTTTAGCTTCCTTTGAGAGTTCAAAAGCATACAAGTCCATGTTTTTTTTCTATCTACCATACTCTATAAAATAACTATGTCCTTCCTTAATTCTCATTGATTTCTTCCTCACTTGCCTTCTACAAATAAACATACAATGTATCTCTACCACATATCCCTGACCCATTTCTCTCCTTTATTCACGTTCAACCTCTTAAAATAATCCTCATGACTTCCTCAAATCTGGTTCACTCTGGGTTCTCCCCTATTAATTTAATTTAAATCATTAGCTGTTTGTGAGCATATAGATACTGCATGGAAGTAATTCTGTACTGGACTATAAGGAAAAACAATTATAAAATCAATTATAAAAACAATTATAAAAACAAAGCATATTTCTTTGACCACAGGGAAACTTCAAACATGCAAACAGAAACTTCAATAACAGAAACCATGGAGCAGTGTTTCTCAATATCAGTTATACATTAGAATAGCCTTGGAAGTTTTGAAAAATCCTAATGTACAGGGAGCAATCCAGGCAATTAATACAGAACCTCTGGATATGGGGACAGAGATTGTTACCTGATTCTGATGTACAGGCAATGCTGAGAACTACTGGTCTGTAAGTATGCAGAGGAAGCTTAAAGGAACACATTGAAAGGTGTTGCAACTTAACCAGAGTGAGTTAGAGAAACACCAAGAAAGGTTTCTCTGGAGAATGAGTTGGTCAAAGTTTTGGTTAAAGAACATTTGGGGTGAAAGTTTGAGCAATGACACACTGATGTGTAACATCCATGTGCTTTTAGAGAATTATATGGTAGTCATACTAAATACTAATGTAAGAGACAAGACAGGGAAGAATAAGAGACTTGAGAACATTACAGGGACTTTCATGAAAAGCAGCTGTGGGACCCGGGAACTCTGAATTACAATCCTACCCCCTCCCAACTCTAGAGTGATGATTCAACAAAGCCTTCAATATATTCACTAAAATACAAGGAGGTGCTTCCCTAATTCTTGGTATGTTCTTTTTGACTTTTCAACTTCATTTCTCATGATATCCTATCTGTCCTGTAAAATCTGAGCCAGGATATTTACAAGTCACTCCCAACAACTGACTCTGCAGACGTATATGTATCTTTTCCTCACTAACATCTTCCCTGAAAAGCCACGTTACAGACTTGTATGGGGCACCCATTCTTTCTAAGTTCTGAAACTATCATATCCGATCTTTACAAACTTGGTATATGTTTCCCAATGTGGGGCTTTAGAGCTTCTTAATTTCTTTCAAAGGAAACAAAATGACATTTAGATAGCACTAAATAAACAAAGAAATAAGTTTATATTAACATAGTTAATTGATACCATTTGAAATGGGATGATAATCCATTTCTTGACTGGTGTGGCAAGTTTCTTTACTTCCAAGTTTATTCTTGAATAACAAAATACAAAATTAAATAAGTGGAATAAAGATGTTTGGAGTCATGAAGTGTTTGGCTGAGACAGTCACAAAATGATCTATATTTGAATCCCATTTTCTCTGTGCTTGAGCCATCAATCACCTCACCAAATTACAAAAAAAAGACTGAAGAAAAAATATCTAACGATATCACATCCTTTTTTTCTGCAAGCAAATATAATAAGGCATTATATTTTTCTATTTTAGTGCATCATAACATGAAGAAAGAGTACCTCTGCATAAAAATCTAAAAGTTTAAATCCAACTTTACAACTGTGTTTCTCAAATTATTAACAGTATTTTTGTTATGGGTTATTTCATTACATGGACTGTCAAATTTCTGCAGTCAAAACACATTCAACATTTTGGAGAATTTTGATGAGGATAAATCCATTAGGATGGAGAGGGTTCAAGTTGCTGAAAACCATTCCTACAAGTGGGCAAACAGGTAACATTGAATACCATTGGGTCATGGATTTTATAAGATCTATGTCTTGGTAGAGCATTTGCATTTTTAAGGCATTCTGAATGTTTACTTATTCATTAAATGAGTAGACATTAGCATTTTTTGTCCATGCATAAGGCACTAGAGACACAAAAAGAGAAAGTGAAAAATAAGGACAGTATGTCTTCACACAATTAATGCAACACTTGATTTTCCCACTGAGCGTCTCCATTCATTCATTCAATTTATTCATTAATTTCCAACTCTGAGCCATGGTATTAGGCATAGGTGCTACAATGGTAGAGAAGAGCCAGTCCCTACTCTGAAGTACATGGTAAGGTTTCAAAGTCTGAGTGTAAAAAATTCCAAAATATATTAAATTGTAATCTTTATGATTCTATCTGAAGTATCTGTATTAAAAGAAAATGAAAAACAAAAATATTTCAGATTATTCAGTTAAGTGCCTATCATGGAATCCTCCTCTAGTCCAACAACAGAGGAATACACTAAATGCTATTTCTTATTGAACATGGGCATTGAAGAAACATTTATCCTAATGCATCTGTGCTTTTGTTTATTTTATTACACCTGGCAAATGCTGCAGAGTGGCCATTTTCTGTATAATATGAACTAATACAAAATATCATTTAAAATATGGTAACATAATATGAAAATATATGCGTAGTATCATTGTAAGTAATTTAAAATTTTTAAGACTTTTAAAAAGTGTTTTTGAGCATTTCAATTGTTTTTTAATGGAGGCTATTGGTGGCATTTACTAAAGAGATAATCATTGCAATTAGCATAAAATGACGTGGTACAGTTGAGACTCTTAAGCTACTTTGACTCTGGCGTATACATATGGTGTTATGCTTGTAGAACACTGAATTATCTTGGCAAGAGTTACTTTTCCATTCTTGGACAATAACACTGGAAAAACTTCCCAAAACATGCAGCATCTCCCCTGGCATAGAATCCTATCACTCTGCCCATTTATTCATAGAGATTCTTCTTCTTCTTCTTTCTTTTTTTCTCCCCTGTATAAATGAGTTGCCAATATGGACTCATAAGACAAACACTTGATTAAGAGGGCCAGAATTAGATCTTCAAAGAGTTTTATCTCTATGATGACATACTAAGTTATTGCCACTGCTTGACATAATTTCATGTAATTTCTAAAACATCTGCAATTATAATGCTATAGTAGCATTAACATTTCTTCACCTAATTTTGACTAGCTGAAGGGTAAGCAAGCATATGTAAAAATAGGCATGTTATCATCCATACAGACTACTGATTTTAAGGTCCAGATGAGTTTTTTTAAAAGCTGGAAATTAAGAACTTTGAAACAATTTTTCATGTTTGCTAGATTTTTTAAAAAATCCACAAGAGAACTATGTTCTCTTTACGAGTTAAAATTAAACCAAAGTGACCTCGTTGGCGTTTAAGCTCGTCCTTCGATTGCTGGATGCTATATTAATTTTTTTCACCAGTTCAGCTGTTCCAATATAACAAATTGGCTTTATCGCCATTGGTCAGCTTCTTCCTCTAAAGCAGACAACTTAATGGATTTTAGTTCTAAATAGAGTATAGTTTGTTTCTGAGTATTAATTTCAACTTTGGTTATTGTGCAAATTATGTCCTCCCTTGGAATTGAACCATGTTGACCGCTAAAACAGAAGAGTCTAATATATGACCCAAATTAGCAAAATTTGCTCAGACAGCAAAGTTAAGTTAGCTTGATTTCCCATTTTAGGTACTAATTTGCAAAGCAAGTTCTCCATCTAGTGGTGGGGAAGCTCATAATACACTCCTACCTTATTACTGATTCATATATACTTATATATAGTATCTTTAAAAATAAACATGACAATTGAGTTTTTTTCCCTTCTACATTATTTTAAAGGAGTAGGCTAGGGCTCTGTTCTAGTAGTTGTATGTGAACTTGAGAAAATTTATCAATAAGGGGAGCATTTTTAATTCTTTGATGAAATAAAATGAGCAAAACTATTATATATAATGAAATTTCTGTAAAGTATAAACAGCATAATTTATAAAGGTAGTATATAATTATAATTGTTAGTAGGTGTTCTTATTATGGAGACAGATCAAGTAACAGAATTTTTCCTGGATTATAAAAGATGTTTCCTAGAATCTTGGTTCCTGTTTGCTTTTGATCAACTATCTGACTATTTAGTGGGTATGACAGTTTCTACCCAGATCCACATTACGATGAAGAGCCCCTCATTCCTTTCTCTGCACAAAGACCAATAAAATGCTCTCTTCCATTTCATCCTACTGGTTTATCTCTCCTTATTTTCTATGAACTAACACATATTTAGAGTAGTTCTCAACACAGAAGAGAAAAATGCTACATCTTCCTGAAGTGGAACGTAAAATGCTATTAAAGTCCACAATAGGGTATTGCTATTTTCACACAAATACATGCACCTATTACTTTTATCTGGAATTTTCTGCAGGGCACTCCTGCTCCTCTGGTGAGTGCTGCATTAGAGCAGCCTCCTCAGTTGAGAATCTCCCCTGGGACACGATAGGGGAAAGTTTTAGAGCCAGAAGGATGTTTGGATGCATGCTCTCTAATAATCTTCACATTTTACAGGTGAGAAATAATGGAGCTAGCCCAGAGCAGTAAAAGAATGAATTCAGAAAACTCAGGCTCCAGAATGAGAAGTGGGTTCAAACACTGCATCTGCTACTAACCCACTTTGTTATCCCAGGCAGCTGACTTAAGCCTACTGAGCCATGGTGTCATGTTCTATAAAACAGGGGTACTATTTTATTACCTGCAGCATAGGGTCATTATTCAGATGAAGCAAGATATGCATTTAAAGTGCTTATAGAAGAGCCTGGCATAGAAAAATGTTTGAAAAATCATTATATAGTAGGTTAAAATATAAAACTATGTCTTCAACCTAAGTCTTAAGCCAAGATTCTCCATTGATCTTGTAAACATTCAATGATGAAATGGTAGAATCATTTATCTGAGCAAAAAATGTTTTCCAATAATTGAATAATAGCTTGATTTCTCTAAAAGTTAAACAATAAAGAGAAACAATTAAATGTAACAGCAATTTAACAAATATTTATTCTTCCCCAGTGAATTAAATCCCAGGAATTAAAAACTATACTTATTCTATATATAACTATAAAACAGTAGTTATAATATGGGCACAATGGCGAATTCCTGTAATTCCAGTACTTAAGAGGCTGAGACAGGAGGATCACAGGTTCAAGGCCAGTGCATGGAAACTCATTCACACCCTGATTAAAAATTAAAAATAAAAGGGACTTTTAAAGATTTATCAGTACAGAAAAATAAGTAAGTAAATAAATTAATAAATAACTGTAAGCCAGGCGTGGTGGCACACACTTGTAATCCCTGTACTTGGGAGACTGAGACCGTAGGATCCAGGTTTGCAGCCAGCCTCAGCTACTTAGTGAGGCCCTCCGGAAATTAGTGAGACCCTGTTTCAAAATAAAGAATAAAAATAGGGCTGGGGGTGTAGCCCAGAGGTAGAATGCCCCTGGGTTCAATGCCTGGTACCACCAAAAAAATAAAAATAAAAAACTGTAGCTACAGTTACATGCATATGTTTTATATATATATATATATATATATATATATATATATATATACCACATTCCTGTAGAATATGTAGAAAATTTGTCAGAGTATCTCTCTTGCTCTGTCAATACTATACTAGATAAGTTCCCACATTAAACAAGTTTATTGTCTCTGTGTTATTCGATGCCAGCGGGTAATTACCAGTAAGTTTCACACTGCTTTTTGGTTAATGACAAAATGGAAACACATTCTAATACATAACTCCATTTCATTTGCATATTTGCAGCTAGCATTTACTACTAATAAAATTAATTAAAATATTTTAGTAAAAAGTTATAGACATTTAACAGAGTTGAACTAAAATATAAATGGTACCCAATAGATTTCTTTTTCACTTTATTTAATTGAGAAATCACTGTCTTTCATCTCTTTGTTTTCAAAATCAATATGCAAGCACTTCTCCAACTGAGACAGGTTGTAGCAATCAAGGATTGCAATATGTAAATATGGATAGGTTAAGAAATGCTTAACATTTTATTTCACAAAATATTTATAAAGTTATTCTTTTTTCCAAGGAAATAAATAATAGAAGTTCTGGAAAATTGACTTATTGAAGTCTCATGCACACTCCTTTAATGTTTAGTCTTGTCTCATTTTCTAGTTCTCCACTAAAACTGAATGAGATTTCTAACATAACAAAGTACACAAATATTGTATTTGGTTTTTGTTTGTTTGTTTGTTTGTTTGTTTGCAGTACTGGGGATTGAACCCAGGGGCATCTACCTCCAAGCTACAATTACTACAAATTAGAGGCTCTGGGTATAAAATAAATGTCATGGAGAACATGAAAACTTCAGGGACCTGTTTATTGCTAATAATTTATAAACTTTAAAAAGCCAATCTCACCACCTAGTGGTTAGATATGAGAACTATGATTTAAAAGTTTAAAATTGCAGATAGTTCTTATTTTAAGACAATTCAAATCATCTAAACTTACTTAGTATGACTTTTTTTAACCAGGACGATCTTATCAACAAGTAGTGCTGGGCAATCAGACACCTGCATCACGCTGAACCTCACAGGTTGTTAAAAACAGACAAACGGAATCTAAAAAACTCATAAAATGCAAGCATAGTCCACAAAAGTTTTAGAAAAATGAGATGTAACCTGAAGGAGTTCGGGGTAGGCAAAGAGTTCTTAGACTTGAATCAAAAGCATTATCTCTAAGAGAAAAAAGGGGAAAATACTTGCTCCTTATAATTAATCTAAAACCTTGCTCTATGAAAGACAGAGGATGGTACATCCTGTTAAGATGAAAAGATAAGCTTCAAACAGATGGGAGAAGATAGTTTCAAACTGCATATCTGAATAAAAGACTAGCATTTAGAAGGTATAATGAATTCTAAAAACTCAACAGTAAAAAACCCAAGAGAGTAGGGGTAAAAGACAGGAAGAGTCATTTCAGCAATGAGGAAATAGAGATGGGAAATAGGCACATGAAAAGGTGTTCAACATCATCTTTGAGGGAAATACAAATTAAAACCACAAGGGATAGGATACATGTTCATCAGAATCACTAAAATATAAAATAAATGCTGGCAACGATGTAGAAAAACTGGGTCATAACTCATATATTGCTGGAAGAAATGTAAAATGGTACAGTCATTCTGGAAAAAAGTTTGACAATGTTGTATAAGCCTGAATATGCAACCACATACAATTGTAGTTTTAGATATTTATCTTACAATGATGTAAACATATGTGTATGTAAAAACTTTTGTATGAATTTTCATAACAGCATTAGGCACAATAGCCCCAAACTGAGACATCTCAATCGGGGAATGGTTATAAAAACTATGAAATTTCCATAATGTGGCATACAACTTTGAAATAAACATGAGCTATTTATATACATAATACCAGGGATAATCCTCTAGGAAATTGTGCTGAGTAAAGAAAAGCTGATTTCAAAGGTTATATACTATAATGATCTAAATTATATAACACTTTGGAATGACAAGATTATAGACTAGGACAGTCAACAAATTATGGTAGAGGTTAGAGGTGGCGGAGGGAAGCGAGGGCGTGAGGCTGTGAAAGGGCAACACGAGGCTCCTTGAAGTGATGAAACCCTTTTGTATCTTGACTGTGGTGGTGGGTGCATGAATTTACCCATACAACATTGTGTAAAACTTCATAGACACACACACACACACAGTACAAATGAAACTGGGGAAACCTGAATATCATCAGTAGATTTTATCAACGGCAACATCCTGGTGTGATATCATGCTATAGTTTTATAAGATTATACCATTGGGGATGCCGCATAAACAATGTGTGAGCTCTTTCTGTGTTACTTTACAGTTATGTGTGAATCTGCAGCTATCTCAATATAACATGTTTAATATTTTAAAGGCAATTCTGCTACCTAGTTGCTGTATACTAGGAATACGATTCAAAAAATTAAAAGGCCACAGAGATAATTCCTATTTTAGGGCAATTCAAATAATCTAATCTATTTTCTTGTGCATGCATTTATCAACCATTTTAATTGCTTCAAATTAGAAGTTTAAAATGTTCTCTATGAGCTGGGCGTGGTGGCGCACGCTTGTAATCCCAGTACTTTGGGAGGCAGAGACTGGAGGATCCGGGTTCGCGGCCAGCCTCAGCTCTCGCTCTCTCTCTCCCTGTCTCTCTCTCTCTCTCTCTCTCTCTCTCTCTCTCTCCTTAGTGAGGCCCTCCGCAACTTCATGAGACCCTGTTTCAAAATAAAGCATAAAAAATAGGGCCAGGGGCGTAGCGCGGAGGTAGAACGCCCCTGCGTTCAATCCCCGGTACCGCCAAAAAAAAAAATGTTCTCTATGTATAAGAAATTGAATGTGCACTTCTCAGATTTTATAGTTACTTTTCCATAGTTGAAACAGAAAAAAAGTATCTGGATAATGAGGGATTATCTAAGAATTTTAAATATTGTTCAGTGATTAAGATAAGTACTAAAATATTTCCATTGATTATCTAACAAAAAAATCCAATGGTGAATGTCAGGGGCAGGAGGAAGCAGTTTCTGTAGAGGCTAAAGTCCAGACTGGAGTGGATTATTAAATCCATGTGACTCAAGGGCATGGAGGAATGTCAGGCTTTTTTGGTACATCATTTACCTATTATCTGTATTATCTGTGAATATAAGCTAAGCAGCTTTGGGTGCAGTAGATTGTTCCTGGGCTCTTTGCTGCCTATAGAGAAAGAAAGAAGAGAAAAGCTAAGACTGGCAGTGGAAGGTTGGAACCAACTAGTGGTTTCATTGCTGTTGTCATTTTGATAGTAATTTATTTACTCTAAAATGTTTGAAGATGAGGGCAGAGTCCCATCATTCTAAATCCTAATTGAGAAAAGCCAAAAGACAGAAGAGGTTGACAACACAAGAAAGAGAGAGAAGGAGAATGGACCATGGATAAAGCCAAGGGTACTGGTTATCCTCTGATGGTCTCCATGGTGACTGAAAGGAAGGGACAAAAATCTAAGAACTTTTCAAAGTAGGAGGCAGAAAGAAGGATATTTTTACTGAAACGATTTTTTTTTTACATACATTGACTCTAATATTCACAGTACCGTATATCTAGGGTGGGACAAATTAATTTGACAGATCAGAAGACCGAGTTAGCCTGCAATTGAAACCTGTGATATACAAAGACAGACAATAATTACAAGGAAGTGGGGGCATTAGAACTAGCAGGTTTGCATTTAACTGGTCTATTTTTTCTTTAAGAAAACACTGCTATCTTTCAAAGCATAAAGTATGCTAAACTAACAGCAGGTGCGTCTTTAAATAGCTTTTAGTTTGTTATCATTCTTCCACTAGGTGGCAGTACAGCACTACAGGACTTGTACCTCTTGCTGCTAATGGTCCAATATCTGTTATGGCAGCTGTTACTAGAAACAAACAAACAAAAAATGGACTGAATGAATAAATAAAATCTTCCATCTTATTTTTCAGCTCTTATTTCCTCCAGCTATTACTAGATATGCATGAATGGTTATTTTAAAAAGCATATATAGTTTCAAGGAATGTTTATCTTTTAAAAACTGGGAACTGCTCTAGTCTATCGGGGAAGTAATCTGGGAAGAATGGTTGTTCCTGACAAAGGGCCAGTAACACCTCTGTGGGAGTGATTCCTCGAAGAGAAAAGGTAACAGAGCCCAGGAATTTCAATTCTGTATGGGCTTCTATTAAGTGTTCCAAATTCTTGACTCATTGAAAAGGCCCATGGAATGTATATCCTTTCTCTCCTGGCTCCATCTCATTATGCCCTAGGAAGAAAGGCAAAGCATATTATCACCAAAGCTTAACGACATTATCCCAGTGAAACAACTGTACTAATTAGACATGGCGGGGATTCTGAAGAAAGGGACTCTTCTGACATGCACTAGCTCCAAGATACAGAGCAATCATTTAATTTCTCTGAACCTCATGTATAAGAAACAGAAAATTTTCTATCCTTTTCTTAGGGTCCCTTTTATGTGTCCCCCACAACTAAAGGGAGCAAATTCTGTGAATGTCACTTTCTCAGTTCTTCCAAACACCATAAGGCCTAGAATGTTTATGTCCATGCTTAATTAAATCCAAATCCAATCCTCTGTTAGAAGCTTCCCATCCATGCCTGAAGTCTTACAGTGAATCTTGCTTGAGGGAAGAGGGAGGCATTCTGAGGAGAGGACTAAGTCAACCTCAAGTGTGATTTTGATTAGAGAACTTTTGTCATGAATGGGTGCCCAAGTCAGTTATTTGCCATTAATGACAGTGTGCCAGTAACTGTAGGTAAAACATTAAAATCATTCTATTTGAGTTTACTCTTCACATAATGCTTTATAAAAAGCAAAAAGGGTGACATTTGAGTTCCAAGTATCTTCTATCTAATCAGATTGACCGATGTTGGATTACATCCCTTAGAAAGGATGTGACTTTAAACAAGTTGGTCTAATCTTTTGAACTTTGGTTGCCACTTGTATTATTACTGTAATCTATAAAAGTATGATAATAATGAAACTCTGGTAACCAACCTAAAAAGTTATAGAGTACTAAATGAACTAATACTTTGAGTCCAGATCAATGTTTCACACCAAGTAAGCCTTCAATAAGTATTTGCTATTACACTTTTTTTGTTTGTTTGTTTTGCGGTACTGGGGATGGAACCCAGGGGCATTTTACCTCCGAGCTATACCCCCAGCCCTATTTTTTATTATTTATTTTGAAACAGGTTCTCACTAAGTTGCAGGGCCTCACTAAGTAGCTTAGGCTGGCCATGAACCTGGATCCTCCTGTCTCAGCCTCCCAAGTACTGGGATTACAAGCGTGTGCCACCACGCCCAGTGCTATTACTCTTGAGATGGATTTTTTTTTAAAAAAGTTATTATTCTGCCCTAGCTTCCTCATTAAATTTACACAAAATGAACTGTGACAGCTACAGGATCTCCCATCATTGTCGGAAAAGGAGTGAACTGGGAAAAAAATAAAGGTATTTTCTTTATAAGTAAGACTATTTCATCACTAACAACTATACATAACTACATTTGTTAAGATTTTCTCTCTAAAATGAAAAATTTCCGAGCCAATAGAGTAAGGAGTTCAGATGTCATATCTTAAACATCAGTACTGCTCAAGACTACACAAGAATCTGATATTTAAAATCTAATATTCTAAAAAATAATTATAGCTGGGCATGGTGTGCACACTTGTGATCCCAGTGCTTAGAAGACTGAGACAGGAAGATGCAGCTATGTAGCCGTCCTCAGCAACTTACAAGGTACTCTGCAACTTAGTGAGACCCTAAATAGGGCTGGGGTGTAGTTCAGAGGTAGAATGCCATACAAAAAATGTTTTAATTATAGTCATATTGTTCTGAAAGGTTCTGCATGAGTGACAGGTGTGAGAGAAACCTTTATTTTTGGTGCTGTTCACACAATGGTCTTATTCTGAAAATGCTTCTGTTCAGTGAGCCCTGTGCATGTGTGCAGCCCTTGGGTAGATGCCATCAGTGAAGTGAGTGGTGTAACTTACAAGTGAGAACAGCAGCAGGAGTGCCAGGCAAGCATGTTCGCCACTCACTTGCAAGGGGCATTTCTAGGTTCCATGTGGACTTGGCACACATACATTTGGAATTTATGGGAATTCTTCTTTTAATATTAATGCAATTTTTAAATTTTTTATACTTTTATTAGTGCATTATAGTCTCATATCATAATGTAGCTCATAGTGATAGTGACATACATGTACACAGCACTTGGTTTCTAACTGACAAAAATTGTATGTATTTCTGGCATACAACATGATGTGTTGAAGTCCATATAGTCATGCATGGCTTAAATTCAAGGACACACTCTGAGAAATGTATCCTTAGGCAAGTCTGTCCTTGTGCGGTCATAGAGCACATACTTACACAAGCCTAGATGGTAAAGTATATGGTATACAGAGTAGTGTGTGTGGTTTGTTGTTGACAGAAATGTTATGGGGCACATTGCTGTACATACACTGCACAGTGATTAAATCAAGCTAATTAACTTATCTATCAGTTCACATACTTCTTTTGGGGTGAGAACATTCAAGATCTCACTTAGCAATTTTCAAGTGTACATTATTATTAATTTTAGTCACCAGCCAGGCAAGAGATTATCAGAACTTATTCTGGATGTGTCTAAACTCTTTATTTAGACATTTGTCCAACATATACCCAACATTATGAAAAATAGTTTGGCCCTACAGCATGTAACAAGGGCCACCATAGGATGTGGTAATGGCAAAACTTCCCTAAAAGCAAAGCCTGTGATGGAGATTCTTGTACACAGGATTTTTGGTTGAGGGAGTGCTCCTAGGAGCAGTCTGTAAGGAAGCAGGTGACATGGGATGGGGTAGAAGAGAAGTCTGCTTTCAGCCAGATCTCACAGGGAATTGCAAAGGGAAAGTAACCACAAATATTTCCCCCATGTGATGTTAATCTAATTTGTCAACTTGACTAATTTGTCAACATGATCATGGCACACCCAAGATCATGTGACTTTGGGTGTGTCAATAAGACAATTGGTTTATGTAACAGCAGATTAAACAGAAAGTCCTGCCCTAAATGTAGGCAGCAGGGTCCCGATAGGTGCAGGACTTAGATAAAAGAAGGAGAAAGCCACATGGAGGGATGCGCGACTCTTTCTGAAGAAAAAGCATCTGCTCTCGTTTGAGATTGTTGGCTTCCAGCTTCGCCGTTTCTCTGAAGAGCTTCTTGATCTTCTGCTCTCGTCTGAGATCGTCGGCCTCCAGCCCTTCGAACTGAAACTTCACCATCGTTTCTCCGAAGAGCTTCCTGATCTTCACATCTTGGACTGGGACTGAATTAGTGGTTGCTCCAATCCTAAGACTCCAGCTCTTAGACCACTCGACCAGCTACTGGTTCCTCTGACTCTCCATGTGCAGTCAGAACCTGGGACTACATTGCTTCAAACTGTAAGTCCATCTGATAAATCCCTTTTTCCATATATTCATTCTGTGAATTCTGTTAGTCTAGTGAACTCTGGCGAATACACCCCATTAGTCGCCTTTGTCTGTGGGCTATCGCCAGGGGATGCACAGAACTCCATAGGAATCTCTGAGCAACGTGGCTCTGGTCAGCTGGGGGAATTTACCCAGAAGAGTGAAGCCATGGGCCCTCAAGAGACAAAGGTCAGAACTGCAAGAGGAATCACGAGCCTTCACCAACGGGGAAGGATGAACAGGCCACCCACAGCTTCTACTATGGCCATCACACTA
Source organism: Glis glis (assembly GCA_004027185.1). Taxonomy (NCBI): domain Eukaryota; kingdom Metazoa; phylum Chordata; class Mammalia; order Rodentia; family Gliridae; genus Glis; species Glis glis. Next base: position 34,845 of record PVJS01008144.1, on the reverse strand, counting down.
CACCAGATATTACCAGGTGACAGGGGCCACATCAGTCATTAGTGAATTACAACTCTGTCCCCCTTCATTAGAGTAGCCAGTGACTGCTTTGTAGCATCATCTTTGTGCTAAGGACACTTCTACCCTTACTACACTATTAGTGGCTATGTTACCTGCTTATAATTCAGTTACTGCTTATGGATCTCCTCCGTTGTGATGGTCAATGCTAACTGTGGACACTTTAGGCTCCTTGAAAATGAGGAGGGACAGGGAACCCCAACATTACAGAATAGAGGGACGTCATCTTTAACATCACTGTTAAGGCTGGTGATACCATCTGCTTTGTAGCTCTTCCACCCTCTGTCTGTCCTTCATTTGTTTCCTTTTAACCATCTCCACTATTTCGCCAGTAAAAATGACACATTTTATACAAGTATGGTAGAGGATGCAATGGTATAGGTTAGTGTTTCTGTTGGGGGCTTAAATACTCTAACTTTGTCTTAACATTTTTTTCCAGTTTGACTTTTATTTTATATTTTTAGTATACTTTTATTGGTGCATTGTAGTCTCACATCATACTGCAGTTCATAGTGATAGTGACATACTCCCTTCCCCACCACCACTCCCCCTGGACCACCAGGGTTTCTCCTCCATTGTCTGAAGTCCCTCTTGTATCCTGATTACTCTCTAGCTTCCACGTATGAGAGAAAACATATGACCTTCAACTTTCTGTAGCTGGCTAATCTCACTTGAAATAATGTTCTCAAGGTATTAACATTGTTTAATTGGAAAATTATTTTGACATATTTTTTAGGGGCACTGGTGTGTGTGTGTGTGTGTGTGTGTGTGTGTGTGTGTGTTCAATCTGGGGATTGAACCTAGAAGTGTTCTATCACTGAGTTACACTGTCAGCCCTTTCAAGTTTTTTTTTATTTCGAAATGGGGTCTCACTAAATTGCTGATGTTGGCTCCAAACTTGCAGTCCTCATGTCTCAGCCTCCCAAGCACTGGGATTGCAGTCATTTGTCACCATGCCCAGCTGGGGCACTGAATTTTTAAGGATATCTTTCAAGATTTGCAATGAGTGTCTTAATTTTTCAATGAGTGCTGTGGGGAATGTGAGAACATGGTGTTAGTCTCCTCGCCTCCCCTTCTGCTAAATGCCACTATGATATGAAAAGTAACAAGTGTGTCCCTAGAGATTCTATGGTGCCCTGACTCTGGGGCCAGCTCTGCACATCAGTAGCTTTGTTAATGTGGTACCTTGGTTCTGCTTTGGCATATAAACTGGCAGGGACTATCTACTGTGTGGAAGCCCCTTGTGGAAGTCTCTTACAGAGCATTATTGTACTCAGCCAGCCGCCCCTGGGTACTGGAGGCCTAGGCCTCCTATTTCAGGCTACTGAGGCCAGAATAAAGTCATGCCTCACCCCCTCTCAGTGCTGCTTTTATGGATGGACCCGATAGAACTCACAATTTCCCAGCCTTAGTCAGTTTCACAAGAGTGCACGTGGCTAGTTATTTAAGCTGGAAATCTTGGCCCACAAGAGAGAAGGTAAAAATTCTCTATGGGCAATTTCAGAGTCTTGTTTGAAGATATTATTCTCAACACTTATATATTTATTTATATTAAATAATATTATACTGTTCCTGTATGTTGAATTCCTAAGACAACCACTTGAGTGATAAGGAAATATTTGATATAATATAAAATTGAAATTTAATAAATATTGGAGACATACATTAGAGTGGCAACATCTTACTGTTTTGCTTACTTTATTCTGTCCCCTGTTGATAACTTATTATTCAATTTGTTATGCTTATTGAAGCTGAAGGTATTCATATATTTTTGACAAGCTAACATGGAGAAAATATGTTAAATGGCATGGTGTCAGCTGCGATTTTTTGATGAGATGCCTTCTTACATCTTCAAATACTTCATATAAATTATATATTTTCTGCTATCATGGTTCTCTGCAAAGATCTGAATGATACTCCTTATCTATAAATTGGCTACATGTTTTCTTAAACTGATCCATGCATACAGGTATAATTTGAATATAGTGTTGATTTTGAATTCTTTTACATTCATTTTGCTTTGAAGAAGTTTGGAAAATGTCAAGTAAATGTGGGTGTGGAATAGAAGGCCCAGTCCCTCAAAAGGATGTTCCCATTACCACAGCAAAGCTAATCTGTCCTGTAGAGAAAATGAGGACATGTGCCTCTCGTACCTGTTCACTAGCCACCAGCTGTACCTCAGGCAAGTCAAATAGCCTCCACATGTTTAATTAAATCATACAGATAATGAAAGCAACATTCTTAATCTTAAGGAATTTTTTTCTCAGACTATTTTTTACCTTAATGAGTCATGCACATGATGTTTGATCAGATGAAAGTCCTACATGAATGTGAGATATTATCAGGGAGATAATGTAAGAGAAATTTCCGATGATGGTATAAGTCTCTTTGAAGTTATCAAATACTGGCTTAGAAAAATATTTAAATCACTATAAAAGATACATTCAAACATGTCCAATTTTTAAAAGCGGCCAACCTGTTTTGGTATTTGGAAAACAAAAGAGTTAAGTTCTTGTTTTGTTTTGAAGAACCTTATTACTGCACCAAAACTGACTCCAAACCAAAGAGTTGGTCAGAAGAAGAGGTTGAAATCAACTCAGGACTGGTTAGTGCCTTCCCCTTTGTACAGGTGACACAGCCCAGTATACAGAGATACAACTGAGGCCTTCAGCCAAGACCATGAAGGAGGAAGAATCTCCGGCAGAGTTTAGTCTTCCCAACATTAAACGTAATGCGCACTGGATATCCCCATCACCCAACAAAGTGCCAGGGAGATTGTCTGGGAGGGCTGGTTTGGGGCTTATTTTCCAAAGTGAAGACTTTCTAAGATGCCAAGATTCCATATGGTAAGGACAGAAGACAGCATTTTTTTTTTCTGTTTGACAATTTTTAACAACCAAAGTAATATATGATTACTGAATCATATATTCTGTTTTTAATTTTCAGAAACCTTCATACTGTTCATCAATAGTCTTGAGGGGTCCATTTTCTCCACATGCTATCCAGCACTTATCTTTTGTCTTTTTGATAAGAGTCATTCTTACTAGAGTGAAGTGATACTTTATTGTGGTTTTGAGTTACATTTTCCCGATGATTAGTGATGTTGATCATTGTTTTCATTTACCTGTTGGTCATTTGTATGTTTTCTTTTGAGGAATCGCTATTTTAGGTCTATTACCCATTTTTAAGTCAGGTTCTTTACTCTTTTGCTATTGAGTTTTCGAGTTTCTTTAATATTCTGTGTATTAACCCACTTTCAGAAGTATACATTGCATATATTTTCTCCCATTTTGTTGGTTGTCTCTTCATCCCATTGATTGCTTCCTTTGCCATGAAGAAGCCTTATAGTTTGGTATAATCCTATTTGTTTTTGCTCTTGTGACCTGTGCCTTTGGGTCTTATCTTAAAAATCCTTACCCATGGTAATGTCCTAAAGTAACTTCTCTATGTTCTTGTTCCCATAGTTTCATAATTTCAGTGCTTATATTTAAGTCTTTAATCCAGTTTGAGTTGATTTTTTTAAACTGGTGACAAATAGAGGTCTATTTCCATTCTTCTATCGAGGCTAGAATTTACTTCTAGGCTCTCTCTGTTTTGTTCCAATGGTTTATGTGTCCATATTTATAGCAATATCATGCTATTATGATTACTATGGTTTTCTCATATTCTCTCTGGTTTTGCTCTTTTTGCTCTAGATTGTTTTCCCTATTTGTGTGTGGTATTTGGTTCTATATACAAATTTTAGGTTTTTCTAGTTCTGTGAAGAATGTTACTGTGTTTTGATAGGGATGACATTAATTCTATAGGTAGCTTTGGGTAGTAAGGACATTTTAACAATATTGACTCTTCCAATCCAGGAACACAGGATGCCTTTTAGTGAGTGAGTGTGTGTGTGTGTGTGTGTGTGTGTGTGTGTGCATTCTCTTCAAGTTTTTTGCCAGTGTTTTATCATTTTAATTGTAAATATCTTACACATCTTTGGTTAGTCGCAGGTAATTTTTGTGGCTTTTGTAATTGGGATTTTTAAGTTTTTCTTTTATAGGTAATTTTCTATTCCCACATAGAAACACTAGTAATTTTTGTATGTTGATTTTGTATCCTATGACTTTGCCAAATTCCTTTGTTCATTCTAAAAGCTTTTTGGTGGAGTTTTGGAGTTTCTATGTTCATTAGGGATTCTGAACTGTAGCTCTTTTCTGTTGCATCCGTGTCTGGCTTAGGTATCAGCATAATGCTGGCCTCCCTGAACACATTTGAATGAATTCGCTTCTATTCAATTTTTTTAATAATTTGAGAAGAATTGCTATTAGGTCTTCTTTATTTGTTTGGTGTAAATTAGCAGTGAAGCCATATGGTTCTACACTTTTATTTGATGAAAGATTTTTGTTACTGATTCAATCTTGTTATTCTTTATTGGTCTGCTCAAGTTTTCTATGTCTTCATTATTCATGTCCCTGTATGTTTTATGTGCTGAGCTAAAAAGTCTTTTTATAATTTTGAAATAAAAGGAACCTTATTATTTAAAAGAAAAGCTGTTGAATTTGGAAAACTTTATTGTTTTAGTAATAGAAATTTTCTTCCTTTGTGTAAATTGCCTGCTGTGAACTGAATCAGAGAAAGTCACGACTTTAGTTATCACCAGATAGTAGCTAGGGCAGCCCGTAGCAAAGTGATGCCCATATAAATAAATGCATGAGGTAGGAGGATTCTCTTGGGCTTTAGAACCAAAATTAAAGCACGACACAACTGGGTAGTGGACAGGTAAGACAGCATGTCATCCCAGTCAAATAATTAAAACCTCTCAATCTCATTCTGACTGTAGAGAGAGAAAACTGAGCCATTTTTTAAAAGGTGAAGGAAAGAATATGGAACAGAAGAAGTTAAAGTAGCTTGCAAATAATTTTCATAATGGAGTGAGTGAATGAAATTGTCTTTCTCTGAAAAGACCAGAGAAGTTCTCTGAGTCAGGCAAAAGATTTCTCTATAGGAGTTTTCATATTTAACTTCAAGAAAGCATCACATGTATTTGCACAGCAATAGCAGCAGTCCTCCCTGTTTTAATATTTCATGAATTGGCACTAGAAGTCAAGGTTCTTTTAATGTGTGTGTATATTCCATCGTGACTCCTGTGGAGAATTACAGGTATAACAATTTAGATGACCACTCTAATTTTATATGGTTTTCTTACTAGTTTTCAACAATCTCATGACTAGCTGATCTCACATAGCATAATATTCTCTACAACACTAAAGAAATTGAAGAAGATGTTATAAGATGGAAAGACCTCCCATGTTCTTGGATAGGCAAGAGATATTGTCAAAATGTTCATACTGCCAAAAGCGATCTACAAATTCAATGCAATTCCTAGCAAAATACCAATGTCATTCCTTATGGAGCTAGAAAAAACAGTCCTAAAATTCATATGAAAAAACAAAAGACCCAGCATAGCCAAAGCAATTCTGAGCAATAAGAACCAAATTGGAGGCATCATCACAATACCTGATTTCAAATTTTACTACAGAGCTATAGTATAAAAAAATGTCATGGTATTGGCACAAAAACAGACACATAGACCAATGGAACAGAATAGGAGATACAGAAACAAATTCTTACACAGCCAGTTGATTTTTGACAAAGGATCCAAAAACATATGCTGGAGGAAAGACAGCCTTTTTAACAAATGGTGCTCGGCAAACTGAATATCCATAAGTAGAAGAATTAAACTAGACCCCAACCTCTCACCCTGTACAAGACTTAACTCAAGATGGATAAAAGATCTTGAAATTAGCCAAGAGACTTTGTAATTTCTAGGAGAAACAAAGGACCAACTCTCCAACATATAGGCACTGGTAGAGACTTCCTCAAAAACACCCCAAAGCTCAGGAAGTAAAACTGACCATCAATAAGTGGAATAGCATGACATTGAAAAGCTTCTAAGCTTTCACAGTTAAGGAAACAATCAAGAGTCTGAAGAGAGAGCCTACAGAATGGGACAAATCTTTGCCAGTTACTCTCTGATAGAGGACTAATATACAAAAAAACTTGAAAGATTTAACACTAAAAAAAAAACATATAACCCAATCAAAAAATGGGCAATTAAACTGAATAGACTCTTCTCAACTGAAGAAATACAAATGGTCAATAAATATATGAAAAATGTTCAACTTCATTAGCAATCAAGGAAATTCAAATCAAAACTACATTAAGATTCCATATAATTCCAGTTAGAATGGCAATCATCCAGAATACAAACAATAATGAATGCTGGTGAAGATGTGGGGAAATAGTAACTCCCATACACTGTTGGTGGTATTGTAAATTAGTGGAAATCAATATGGAGGTTCCTCAAAAGACTAGGAATGGAACCACCATATGACTCAGCTATAACACTCCTTGATAGCTTTCCAACAGAATTAGAGTCAGAATATATATAGCATATCCATATTTACAGCAGCACAATTAACAATAGCTAAATTATGGAACCAACCTAGGTGTCCATCAACACAAGAATGAATTAAAGAAAATACACAGAGGATATGTATTCATCCACAAAGAATAAAACTATGTCATTTAATTCTTTCTCTTTTTATTGTACTGGGAATTGAACCCAGAGGCATTCCACCTCTGGGCTACACTCCCAGCCCTATTGTGTTTTTTTTTTTAATTTTGAAGCAAGGTCTTACTAAGTTGTGGAGGGCCTCACTAAGATGCTGAAGCTGGCTGTGAACCTGCAATGATCTGTCACCTGCTTCCAGTTACTTATTAAAACTTGATATAGGCATTTGAAATTCAAATGAGCACCCTTGTAATCTCAGTACTTCAGAGGCTGAGACAGGAGCATGGCAGGAAGATCATCAACGTAGTGAGGTTCTCAGCAACCTAGCAAAGCCCTGTTTCAAAACAAAAAATATAAAATAGGGCTGAAGGTGTATCTCAGATGTAGAACATCCTAGGGTTCAGTCACCAGTAAAACACACACACACACACACACACACACACACACACACACACACTGCAGTGAAACATGCCTATATGAAGTACAAGAAAAAATAGAATAAATTGCTAAGGTTTATATTTTATATAAAGGAAAAACATTAAACAATCTAGAGTTTCAATATACTAACAGGAATGTATTGTCAGTATAAATATTGGTATAAGAAATTGTGACTTTGCCAATATAGTGGTAAACTCTTGCTGACATGAGTTATAGAGCAAGCATGTTTCATGGAAATAAATTGATGTGATAACTCCCATCTCTAGCCTCCCAAACATAAACACATAAATGTGTGTAAAATGCCTGTCAAGGCTTCAAAATGACTTCTGCTTTTCAAATTACCAATCCTTAGTTATTTTAGTTATGACCTCCAACTATCATTGTAATTAATCTTTTTAGCATGATACCCTATTTTCACTACCCTACTTACTTTGGGCAATTAACCTTAGAGTAAATGAAGGTGCTCATCAGAGACACACACCTTCCATCACCTATTATATTTTCAGTAATTATTTTAATTTCAGGTTAGACAATCTGCTTCAGTCAGGGTTATTGGCAACTACAACAGAAACTGATTCAGGCTAAAGTTGGAAAGGAAATTACTAGCAGGCAATGAGGTAGCTCACAAAACATCCTAGATATTTTCTGGAGAAACAGGCTTGTTTTTTTCTGGTCTGTGGTCTGCAGAGTTAGGCAGTTAGAACCAAGCCATGATTCAGTGACAGTCACAGCATGGCAAGGTCATTGTCACTGATACTGCTGGAAATGGGGTACTCCTGTTGACACATTGCTGCAGCCTAAGGAAACCTTTACTGTGAGTCATCACCCAACTGAGAGTCAGGGCCTGGGGCGAAAGGTCAAGACTGGGCTCTCACTGCATGTGTGTTCGCTAGTCTCTTCACTGTGGGTGGGAAGATACAGCATGTGGACTTCTGGGCTTCCGCAATGGAAGTGAATTCCTCCCCTTGGCAAGACTCACTAAGAGACCAGTTACTCCAACACAGATGAGGCAATGAAGGGCTGCTAATCAAATTATGCAGTTTATGATAACACGACTTATAATATGCTTTACTTAATTTCAAATATGAGAATATTGCCAGATAAAATACTTTTCAAAATATTTAGTTATAAGGAAATAATTGTGCACCAAAAAATATTTTGGTACCCAAGTCCTTTTCACTTAAGTATTCTTTTTTGTTTTAAGAAAATTGATAACATTTCAAGTACATGTGTCTCAAGTCATTGTCTAAAATAGCATATCTAATATCCTTTTGGAAATTGAAAATATATCTAATAAGTGAAAGTATGATTATTTTTATTTCTTGCTCTCTCCCCTCAACTGAAAAAATATTTCTTAGAAACTAAAGGTTTTTTGTATTGATAGCTAAATCTATTTTATATAGGCCAGATGTTCAGGGTAGTCAGGCCTGTAAACAACAGCCTAAATAGAAACTTGGAACTTCCCAGTAAGGTAAATATGTATGGCGAAGGAACTAATCCACTTTCCTCAACAACCCCACTGGCACTGTAAAACCGAACAACAATGTTGATGTACTTGTTCAAAAATTAAGGAAATGTGTTTTTATTTATCAAATTTTAAAACTTTTAAAAAATCTTAACATTATGTATTAGTGAGAATGTTGGGAAATGAGATAGTTGCATGTCTCTGATTGGTGTTTAAAGAAGTAACACGTTTCTAGATTGTATTAGCTTTTTCGTAAAATTTATATTAGGGGAAAAGAAAAAACAAACCAAATATCCAAAAGCATAGGAGCATACCAAAAATTATAATGTAATTGACAAGAGAAACATATTTTGGTTTTTAAAACTATAATTTCTAAGGATATTTAGGGATTTAAGAAAATACACAACATGTACTAAATTTTAAAAAAGGAATGAACTTATTCAACAGATGCTTATTAAGAACCTGCAAGACAAGGACTGTCCTAAGTGACAAGGGCTGTCCTAAGTGTTGAGGATAATTGGATTTATACATTCCATCTTTTCTTCTTTTTCTTGTCCAAACTTTCACCCTCTCTTATTTCCTTTATTTGCTTTTTCATCTTTTATTCCTCTACCATCCCCCTATTCTCTTTTCTTTCTCTTCTTTTCCGTTTTATCCTTCATCTTCTTTTTCTTTTATTTTCATGCCCTATATAGTATAATATTAACTTCATTTGCATTAAAACCAGTATTTTAGCCTTCTTAGGGTACTACCTCCTGTTCCACTTTGTAGAAAATGGTTAATAAGTTTTTATGAATTATTAGTACATGGTCTGCTCTCAAGTATTTGAAGTTACCAGCACACCACACCAGGCCCTGGCGTGATCTGGTTTGAAAGCCTGAGCGTTATCCTCCAGAAGGCATGTATGCTTCTATATGCATATTATATTTTAAAACAATTGGAGGGAGCCGGGCGAGGTGGCGCACGCTTGTAATCCCAGTACTTTGGGAGGCAGAGACCGGAAGATCTGGGTTCGTGGCCAGCCTCAGCTCTCTTTCTCTCTCTCTCCCTGTCTCTCTCTGTCTCCCTCTACTTAGTGAGGCCCTCCGCAACTTAGTGAGACCCGGTTTCAAAATAAAGTATAAAAAATAGGGCCGGGGGTGTAGCGCGGAGGTAGAATGCCCCTGGGTTCTACTGCAAAAAAAAAAAAACAATTAGAGGGAACCATTTGGAAAGACAATTCTATTTTTGCCCAGTTATTTCCAGTTTTTATCACATTTCATGCTTTATGGTTGCAATAATTGAAAGGTTACCCACTATCTTATAGGCCACAAAAATTGTTCCCTTGTTCTCTTTAAAAATCAACCAGAATATAATTACAAAAAGTGTTATTGAACTCATTGCTTTTCATTTTAATAGAGTTAATGTTGCGGATTTTTAAAAACTTTGCATACAAATTGATATCATTCAATTGATATGTTTATATAGTTACAAAGGTATGTCTTATACATCTTAATTTTTTTCTAGAAAAAAATATATGCCCGCCAATTTTGCCTGAGAAACAATATAATAGAGTGGTTAAAAGCACTCTTTACTTTCATATGCAGGAGTGCAGGTTCTGTACTGTTCAACTTCTAAGAATTGTGCTATTGTGTAGCCCTGAGAACTTTGGCTCTAGAGAAGAAGAGACCCAAATTCCAGCTATGATACTTTCAAGATTTATGAATTTGGAACAGAAAATTAATCCCTTGGTATTTAATTTTATTTATTTATTGTGGTACTAGGGATTGAACCCAGGGGCATTCTATCTCTGAGCTACACTCCCAACCCTTTTCATTTGTTTGTTTGGAAACAGGGTCTCACTAGGTTGCTGAGAGTCTCACTATATTGCTGAGATCCTCAAACCTGCGATCCTACTGTCTCAGCCTCCCAAGTGCTTGGATCACAGGCATGTGCCACCATACCTAGCTAGTTTTTCTTTTAAAATATGGGTAATCATATTAACTCTTTTATAAAAATGTTGTGAGGGTCAACTGAATTACTAAAAACAAAGCACTCGTAAATGTTACTCAGTAAACTAACAATAAATGTGCAATTTTCATTCTGCTAGTAATCTTTAAAAATTCAAGAGAGATTGTCAGTGTGATAATTATGGGTTTCAAATGAATGACTCCCTTAGGTCTTACTCTATCACTGTGCTGCAACTGACTTACTATATAATGTTTTAAATAATTTACCTCTTGGATATCAAACCGTCTCTATGTAGGATAGAATAGAATGAAAAGAACTTAGTGTATAGAATGAAGTGTCCAATTGATAGGATAAATGTAAACCAGTATTGTAAATCTTATGTGATATGTAAGGTAAAAACACATGCTAGTAAACATAAATAGCATGTTCGGACAGTATCTTACTTATGAAACAAAGCAAACAAGTGTTTATTGGAATAAAAAAGAAACACCATCTTTAGTTAGTACTAATAGAATGAATGTGGTAGCCCCAACATGAGAAAAATATGACTAATCTCCTGGTATATTCTCTGATAATGTGAGAGAATTATGTTTTATTATTGAAGTGGCTGAGTAACTTAAAGACAAAGAAGTAAATGGGACATGACTGTTAAAGTATTCTATAAAAATCAGAATTGAAAAAAAACCAAAAGTAAAATGTGTAGGAAACTGACCATCAGAATAGTGTACATTAAAAAGAATTGATTTCATAAATCATTAACATATTTTTATAAGTATGATCTCAAGTAGATGCTAGTTCTGATTTTTAAAGAACTAAAAGAGATAGGAATAAAATAATAGTTGCCACTGCATTGCAAAAACAATCAAGCTGTTTTCTGATCGCATTATATATTTATACTTTTAATTACTTCAAAAAATGTTTAGTGTAATGCTAGATTCATGAGGTAAAATAATATTTATAACAGTAATGATACTGTACTAGTTTAATTTTCACATACACTAGTTTAGCCATGGTCAAAGGCCCCTCAGCTTCAAGTTCTAAAAATTCCTTATTCTCTGGGTAATAGACACATGCTTTCATGAAAGTCATGGATTTAATTTGAAAGTAGATGTAGCTTACATTTTTATTTATGAAAATTAACTGTTTCTATTTTCTAGTCCTCGTGCTACAGAAATTAATATGTACTGTACTTTCTTTTTATGACATAGAGTTTAATCCAAAGGGGAGAAAAATGTGGAAATTTTTATAGTATGAGGCCAAAATTTTAATGTACAGACAAAACAATAGAGAAGAAAGACATTAAGCCTAGAGGAATCAAGGAGCACTGGAGACTGGAGACTGTTTGTCTTTATTTTAGGAACCAAGTAAAATACACTTATAGTGCATGCCTGTGCCTTACCAAGTACAGGAGAAATCATAGACATAGCAGTAGCTTCTAGAAACAATTGTATCATCAAGACCATTACTTTACTAAGACAGATTGATGACTCCTTCCAATTTCTTTCATTGCAACAACAGTGAGCATGAAGCAGAGTCCACAAAAGACTTTGTATGTAGTCAGGAAATTTTCTCCATTTATGTAATAGTTTGCTTTAAGATTGTGTCCGATGTAAGCAAGAATTCCCACATATATGCCTTCATTAATGTTAAAGATACCAGGGGCCAGTAAGGGAAAAACATTTACATTTTTAGTAATGTGTTCCAAATAGGGTAAACATTATTTTCTGCTATATTCTTCAACATACAAGGAAAAAACTAAAAACCACAGGCATAGATTTCTGTTTTTGATACTTAGAACTTATGCTGCTTAGAATTGAATACATCTAATCAATTGTCGAATATACTAGCCAATAAGAGGACAATTTGGAGATAGAGAATCAACTTGTGGTCTAATTTAGCATAGGTTGATGGAATAAATAAAAATTGAAACAAATTTCTAAGTAGAAAAATGATGTATATTCCTGATAAAATAACTGTTAGAATGCTATTAAATCATGTGGAAGGAACAGGTAACATCTGAACTCATTCAGTCTTCCCTTTCGCATACATTTCCTCATTGCACCCTTCGATGTGGCTTGGTATCTGAACTAGCTAATAGTGTTTCCTCTTCACGTACACAAGCATTTACATATTGACCTAAATCCTCACACATGCTGCTCAGAAGGCAAAAAAGAAAAAGATTTTTTTTTTTGGTCCCTGACCTCATTTTCCCAGAGGGTATTAAAATTGAGTTCAAGCCAGCAAGCCAGACTAGCACCTGTGTGGATAGTCGTTTGTTTTTGTGTTTGGGGTTTTTTGTACAATGTTTCTTGGATTTTTTTCAAAAAAGGTTTGTTAACTTAAAGAAAAAAAAATTGTATAATGAAAGAAAAATAATGTAAAATTAAATGATGAAATAAGAAAAAATCCATATTTTGTTCTTTCTCTTTTCCTGAATAATTTTTGGAAAGAACAATGGAAATAATACACAAGTTATTAAATTATTCCATCAAAAGAGAGGATGACACTATAACAACTTATGGCTTTATGTATTATGGAATCGAATAGCAAGTCAGTCATTAAGAGTGATTTTTGAAGTCTTAAATAATAGCAATGATTTTGAGTTTTGATTAGTTTTACCACTGCTCGACTCTATGTTCCTTGTCAGCAAAGAGGACATATGTATATTTGGTAAATAGGCAATACTATGCAAGTATTTTTTCAATGAATTGAAAATAATGAATAAGTTACTTAATTAAATAGTACATAAACCACAAGGATCAGTGAACTTTTTCCTATGTACCAGATCTTGAAATAGTTATTTAGTGAATTTTTATGGAGGAGGTAGGGAAAAGAAAAATGAATAAATAAATAAATCACACTTTTGTAATGTTGGAATCATGCTGTTGTAGGATGTCGAGGTGACTTTTCTTTGTTCTCTTATGATTTTAACTGTGACTTAAAACTTATAGTAATGAACCGGAAACCCAGTGGCCCAAACTGAACTTCCAATAGTGGGTGCAAAGTACTCAAAACTGACTGCACTGTCACTACTCAGCACTTAGCATCTTCATCCTTGAAAGAAGATGGCCAGGAAAGAAAGGAGAGGAGTGAGAGTAGAAGTCAAAAGACCCCAGCTGATGCAGAGCGAGGATGCATCATGTTGAGAAATGTCTTCTACAGGTGCCTAAGTTAAAAGGGCTGTGGTGGGGAGCCAAAGAAATCAATCACTCGAAAATGGCAGTGTCTACAAAAGAGTCAGTGCCTATTTAAATGGCTGCTGGACAACAGACTCACTGATACGGTCTCACCTCCCTCATAGGAAATGGTCATTGGAGTCAGATGACCAGGGTCACTGGAGGATTAGAACTGACTAAAATGTTAACAGTGCCTATCTCCTCCATGGTTGGATATTGGAAGATTTTTTAAATCTATGTATTTTTCTTTATTTAAAACAATTTCAGCAGTAAGCACATACCTTTTCTATATCAAAATCAGTTAAACACTAAAATAAAAAAAAATTAGTGATCTTTAATAGTCCAAATGAAGGAAATATTTTCTTAAATACAAAAAAGAACAAAAGAACTTATTTTCATTCTCATTTTTTAATTTATTGTCCACTATTTTTAATAAAATATTTTCAACTAGCTCAACTGAAAAAAGTGCTAACTTAAGGAGTATATACAAAATAAGAAGTGTGCATTTCTATTTCTAATAAGATTATTTGCATATATATTTAAGTGACTATTATTAATACAGTAGACATTCACCAGTATTATAAACAAGGCTTATGAAAAGACAATTTAAGATTTGGTAGATCCCTCTAATTAGTATGTTAATCAAAGTTCAAGAGACAGTCGGTACATGGTAGAATGTAAAATGTAGACACAGTCTCTGCCTTCTGGGGCTGAAAGTCCAGGACGGGGAGTATGTGCTAAGTGGTACATTAAAGGAAGTACAGAGGTATAGGGAGCATGGAACAAAACAAATGAGACAGTCAGCAAATAACCACGCAAATTGAACATATACATGTATAAAGTAAATTATATGGTTCAATTCCTTTTTACAAGGTAATTAATTGGGTGGCACAGCTAAAACCATTGTACTGGATGAATAATTCTTTAGTACACCATAAGAACTAAGGAATGAGTAGTTTTTGTTTAAAAGACTTACTGGTAGCTACCACATATATATTGTATACTTTTCATTTCCTTGAATGAATAAACAACACAGATAACTAATTCAGCACAACAAACATTTACTTAACACCTACTACACACAATATATTGTACTGAATAGACTGATGTACTGTTTCTATGCCTGAGGTTCTTCCATATCTATATAATATATGACAAAATATCTACAAAATATATGAAAAGATCTATATTTTAGCTTTTAGTGAGCTAGGACAAGCTCACAAAGGTTAGTAAATTAATGAATGGAAGGCAAGAAATATAACTTAGATGACACAGAAATATTATAATACTGTGATAGGACTTGACAGAGTGTGCACACCTATAATCCTAGTACTTGGGAGGCTGAGACAGGAGAATTAAAGGTTCGAGGCCAGCCTCAGTAACTTAGCTAAATCTTCTGCAACTTAATGAAATACTGTTTCAAAATAAAAAATAAGAAAGGGCTAGGGATGTAGCTTGGAGGTAGAATGCTCCTGGGTTCACTAAGAGGAGGAAAAGGATGATGAGGAGGAGGAGATAAGACGACTGTGGTAGGTACTTTATATGTGGCATAGTATTCATCTCAATAGCTACAAATGTGGCATAGCATTTAATTTCATTAACTTTGCAAATTTATGCATTACCTTAATTTTATGGCAAGAAAATTACTAAAATGCATTAAGTAATTTTCCCAAATTCATTTTTTAGGATGTAATAATCTTTCTCTAGCTCTTCTTTTTTTTGGGGGGGTTCTTTTTCTAGGACTCTGTTTCTAAAGGAGAGTAGGAACATTAAGATGTACCAAGTAGGTTTTCTCTGCTCTTTCACCATCCTTAGCTCTGTCTTTAGTATAATCAATTTCTTAGATCACATGAAAACCCCTGGGAAGGGGAATAAGGGCAGATGAATTTTGTATATGATGAAATAAAAATTCTGATTTGCTGGGCATAGTGGCACATGCTTATAATCCCAGTATTTGGGAGGCTGAGACAGAAGGATCACAGGTTTGCAGCCAGTCTCAGCTACTTAGTGAGGCCCTTGGCAACTTAGTGAGACCCTGTTTCAAAATAGAAAATAAAGAATAGGGCTGGGGCCATAGCTCAGAGATAGAGTGTCCCTGGTTTCAATCCCCAGTACCACATACGCACACAAAAAATAAATTCTGATTTAAGGAGAACTAGGAGTGATATTTTGACATGGAAAGAGATAAAGATCAAAGATCATAAAATAATGTTTTAATGGGTATGTTAAATGAAAGCCTGTGGGAGCACAGATGTAAACAGGACAGTAGAACAAAGTAATGAGGAATTTAAATAGGAAAATGATTTATCACTACTTCCTCCTCTGGTGAAATAAGCATAATTACCCTGTCCACAGCTTTCTAGTCTTTCATGAATAGAAAAAAGTAACTCTACATTTATATATTTTGATGGTATTGGTTGACAGGAATATGACTCACTCTACAGATGGTATGCTCATAGTGGGATTCCTTAGTGAATGGATATTGCCCCTTTTCAATACAAATAAAAATATTAACACATTAAGACTGGACTTTCCTTTGTCTCCCATTCAGTTTAACAATGACAGCACATACTGAGAAGCTGATAATAGCCATCTGGATATAAAATGCTCAGTTGTGGCCTCTAATTTTGTCATGAGAATGCAAGGTAAATTTTTCTCAGCTAATTCTTTTTTTAAATTTATTTCATGCATTCAATTATTCATTGGTCTAAGAAGAATTTAAAAATTGAATAGATCCTTTGAAATAATTTAATCAAACCTCTGTATCTAAAATGTACAGAAGACTTTTAATTGTGAGTTGATGAGCAGTGTAGACACAGGAGAATCTGGGTGAAGATCACTGTAATTAAATGCTGATCTCTTTGATGCAGTGCCATCTGTAGACTCTGTTGTGGCTTCTGCTGGTCTCTGAAGGAGAGTGACCTGTTTGACACTGAAAACACTTCCATCTGCAGGGAGAATGGAGCTGCTTATGAGCAGACCTGGCAACTGTGCCTCAGAGACCAATTTAAAGAACATTCCCTTTGTTTTGAGGCTTAACTCAAATCCTGGGCCTCAAGGGTGGAAAAATGGGAAGTACTCATAATGAACATATATATATATATATATATATATATATATATATATATATATTCACTTTTATTTGTGTGTGTGTGCATGAATATAATATATTGCTTTATTGATTCCAAAGTAAAAAAGAAACAAACCGCTAGGCAGAAACCTTAACCTGAACAGGTGAAAAGACTGTTGAAAGATTTTGTGCTGTAATGATTCAATTCAAATTTGTATGCGGGCTTGATGGATCATAAAGTACATTAGTGCTGACCTTTAGTAAGGAGTCATGTTGTATGTATAGGCAACGGGCTGAGACTACAGGAACTGCACAGATATGGAAGAAATTGTGATTGTTTTTGCACAGTATAAAAGTATTATTATAGAGTGGTGAGGATGCACAGAAACCAAGTTTCCTGGAAGAAAATGTGGAATGTATAAATATAAAATAGAATACACTGAGAGTCTGGGCATAAAATTTTGTACAATGGTGAGGACACATTTATGCAAATCTGTCTTCATTCAGTGATATATTATTGCTTTAAGGAACCATAGATTTTTTGTTTTGTTTTATACTGTGCATTTCCGTGGCATTTGTTTTAAGCAGGATCTTCAAACAAGAAAATGCTCCCTCCAAGTAGAAAGTAATTCATATAATTACTGCATATGGACCTATGTATTTTTAAGAATATGCAGATAATTACAAGAAATATGTTCTTTAGATATACTTTTAATATTCAGGCTCATTTTATGTAACTTCTTGAAAATGGGGAAATGTAAACATTTTCCAGATTTTCCAGGTGCACAAAATGTGTATATGTGTGTGTGTGTGTGTGTGTGTGTGTGTGTGTAGTGTGTGTTGCCGTGGCGGCGGCGGGGGAGAGTATTTCCAAGGGAAGGGAAAGAAAGAACAGTAATTCAGAGATATGGCTATGCATGAAGGTTAAACAATAAAGCCACTGAGTAAATAGCTGTGTGGAGAATTAGTATGAGCCACTACACAAGAAGTAAGGATTATATATTAAATCTATATCTGACCAGTATTATCTTCTACTTTGGTGATGCATTTTGTTTTAAGTAGTGATTTTTAAAGACATTGGTATAAACCGGGTGTGGTGGCGCATGCCTATAATCCCAGTACTTGGGAGGCTGAGACAGGAGGATTACAGTTTCGAGGACAGCTTCAGAAACTTAGCAAGGTCCTCAGCAACTTAGTAAGACTCTGTTTCAACATCAAAAAGTAAAACAAGGCTGGTGGGGGTTTGGATCAGAGGTACAATTCCCTGCATTCAACCCTTAGTACTGCAAAAATAAAATAAAATAAAAAAGATAAAATAAAATAAAGATACTGATATAATCAGAAGTGATAATGGTTAGCAATGGGGGAAATAAGCTTAGAGAAGTTAGGAGGAGTACAATAGTTTTAGATTAAAACGCTTTAGACTGTAAGTGACAGTAATGATTAACAGAAGAATGGAATAAAAAGATATGTTTAAGCATTTTTAAATAAAGCTCAGTTACTGACTAAATAAGAAGAGGTACTGGATGGGAATAAATCAAGAGTAACTTTAAAGTTTCTACTAGGGAAAAAAAAGGTCAGAAATATGAAAGAAGTAGAAGGTACTGGCCATGGAAGGCTGGGAGAAATTTGAAGATTTCCAAGCCCTTGGTAATCTCTCAGGCCCCTGCTTTGCGAAGGCAGCGGAGACAGAGACGCAGCACAGACAACCTCCTGTTACATCTTAGCCATGTCTCTGGGCCTCTCAACACTTTGTTTTCTCTGTCTATAATGCCATTCCTCTTCATAGCCCAAATTACCTGGCAGTCAAAATCTACCTCAAATGTTACCAGTTACGAAGAAGAAAATCATGATTTACTAATTCATGCTGTGAATGGAAGAATAATTCCAGGTTTAAAATCAGATGAGCTGGGATCAGATCCCAGCTCCTGCCACGTAGGGGGAATGTGACCTGGGGTAAGCTAACTCACTTCCGCCTTCCCTTTGGGGTTTACCTCACAAGAAATTTGTGAGGAATAAGTTAGGTAATGCATGTGACTAACTCACCATTTATTACAGACTTGTCTATTCCTTTGTAGAAGAAAAAGGATTTCTGCAGACCCATTTCTAAGTACTTTATAGCTATTATCTCACAAGACTTACTATGAGACACAACACAGCTTCAGATGAGTTGGCTTCAGATAAAAAGTGATACTGTTAGTCTCAGTTTTAACTTGAAGGAGAAAATAAAAGACATTGTCAGATCAAATCATGGCTTTACTAGAAATCTTGAACCCTAACTTTAAACTCTGAGTCCAATATAAACATAGTTTTTATGCTACAAGGTTTCTTAGCTTCCAAACGGCAATGTTTGCCTTTTACAACAATTTAAATTGTAATCTCAAATTACTCAAATTATTGACAACACAGTATTTTCTATGTTAAATATATTTCCCAATTGAAGCAATCCTGGTTTTAAAAAAACATTTTATAGGAAATTAACCTTCAAAAGTGTGTTTTATTACTAAGGCAATTTAGTGAGTATCTTATAACAATTTTTAAGTTTCCCACTCAGAATGTAGAGGCAATAAGGCCATAATAAATCCAAAACTAAAATACTTATCATTTGAAAGTGTTTTATGGGTTTTGTTATAATCTTGCTGTCATGCTAGGATGTACAAAAAGAGAGGAAAATATTCTACATCAAGTCCCACAGTGAGTACAAGTTGTATCCTTTGCAAATAATAAAATTCAAAGCAAATATTTGAACTTTATTTGCTCCTCAGGCCTTGGCTATGGTTTGTGTCTCATGGGGAAAAAAGAAAAAGAAAAAAAAAAAACTTCATTCCACATACATCAGTGCGGTCTCTGCCTCCTGCCTGCTATTGAAGTTTTCATCATAGAATCTTTGGCAGGTATAGCATCATGTCTTAATAATATTTATGAATGGATGCATGAATAAATGAAAGCATTGATGAAAAGACACACATTTGCATGTTCTTAGCTGAAGCTCTTCATCAGAGAATAAACAGCCTCCATCTATACTTCTGAGGTCATATTTCCATTAACCAAAATAATTTTTAAATAAAAAAGTCAAAATAGCATTTCCCATAATAAAATCAATGCATTTAAAATTCCCTTACATTGGAATATTTATTAAGCTATAAAAAAACATATCACAGAATAAAATTTAGTTTGTTAGATTCCTAGGCTTAAAGCAAGTTATAAATAACCCTTTTATAAGTATCATTGAAAATATAACAAGAAGGACATTCAACAAATTATTAATATTGTCCATCTCTAGGCAACAGAATTGTAAGTGACTTTGGTTTTTGTTTTTTAAAAAATAATTTGTATATTATAAATGTCATACAGTAAAAACATTATTACTCTATTTAGTCATTCAACACATTTATTTGAGTACCTATAGTACCAGAGACAACCAAGCTATATTCTGAAGACTCCTCAGTGAAATCAATTAGATTCTTGAATTTATTATTTAAAATGTTTAAATTGCCAGATACAATTGTATGCCTGGCATATTAACAATATTTTATACACAAGCACATAATATCACATATGCACTTAAAATAAATACCAATGTTAAAAAATCATTAATTAAATGAAAATGCGTAGTTTATCCTTAAAAATATAGGAATATATTTGAAGAATCATGAAATATTTTATACTTTTTGACTCATTTATCTAACTGAAAAGGCATGTCATATACAAGAATAATTAAAAATAAATGAAGGAAAGCTGAATATATTAAGATACTTACTGCGTTGTACTTCATAATGGGAAACAGTTTTTGTAAATAATTTATATATATGTTATGGTTAGGTATAGAGTGAACCCTTAAAGAGCTCATAAACTGGTATTTGGAGTTGATATAATTGAATCATGAGAGTTGTAATTCCAGCAGTGGATAAATCCATTGTAATGGATTTATCTGGGTGGTGGCCTAGGCTGGTAGGGTGTGGCTGCAGAATGTGGGTCCCTGGGGTGTGGCCTTGGGGATGATATATGGTTCCTCCTCCCCTTGCTCTCTCTCTCTCTTGCTTCCAGCCTCCATGATGTGAGAACACAGACTTGTGCTCTCCTCTCTCTGCTTCCAGCCGCCATACCCTGAAATCTGCAGTCCCTGGCCTCACATGGACTGAACTCAAAATCTACAATGAGCAAATAAATCTTCCTTCCTCTAAGTTACATGGTCAAGTCTTTATACTATAGTTGTGAAAATGCTGACTAATACAATGTACTTATAGAAATGTTTAAAATTCTTAAAAATAGAAAGAGGAAAACAGTGTTATCTCTAGTAATAGCTTTCTACAAATACCTTTGATATATGAATTCAGGTGAGATACAGAGAAAGTACAGAGTACAACATTGCTTATAATTTGGAATTTTAAATATGTCATCTACCCTCTTTTGCAATAAAATACTTCATATCTATATAGTAAATAAATTTTCATGCCTTTCCTTTTCTTGAAAACATATCATCCTAATCCATTAAGGTGCAGTCAAGGCCAGACTGAAACATATACAAATGTTCACTATCATTTATTTAAACTAGTCCCTCAAATACCCATCCATCCCCAGTACTCTTAGCTAACACATTTTCCAATGCTGTCTATCATGCTTTCTCATGGGAATGTCTCTCTGACCCATGGTCTCCTTTATTTTCCATCATTCATTATTTCTGTATATTGACTTGCTGAAATCATATTCATATTTAAGGAACTAACTAACTAGCTTATTGGTGCAGGTTTTCCAAATTCTATCAGTAAGTTTCAATTTCTCCTTTCTTTACCTTTTAATTGCATTCGCCACATTTCTTTTATTTTATGGTTAGTCCTGTATATATCTCTCTCCCCATTTAGGCTATAAATCTTTCAACTTAGGGCTTGTGCTTTGAAGGTTGTATTCCCCAAAACAAGAACCAAGCACAATAGCTTACTCCTCCTGGGAATATGCTACATATTTATGAGATTAAATTAATTCAGTATTGGTACAGGTCTCTGCTAACATCTCTTCCACAAGAATGAAAGAGTACAAGAGTCGATGCAGGAATATCTGATTCCATACAATTTGAGCTATGCTCTAAAAATTACATCCCCCAAATCGCAAACTGAAAGTCAACATCATATTTCATTTTAATGGATTGTTACACTTTTATGGCACAAGAATTTGAGTGTGTATAGATGCATGATCAATACAAACTTTGTTATTATATAATTTTATTTTCACACCTAACAAACATTGCTGTAAATGTGGCATCCCTGGCCTCTGCCTATTTTTGCCTACTTTCATGTTCACCTCGGGTGAACTCTTTCAGTGCCATAATGTAAATATTATTTATAGCAATGAATATTTCTAATGTTGATAGAATTATATTTCAGGCACATATATTTACTATGTGACATAGTCACAAGAAATTCAAATGAACAATTAAAACTGTTTCTTAGCTGGACAAGGTGGCACAGGCCTGTAATGCCAGCTGAGGCAGGATGATCTCAAAGCCAGGTTCAGCAATTTAGGGTGACTTGTCTCAAAATAAAAAATAAAAAGGGCTGAAGATATAACTCAGCAGTAGGGTGCCCCTAGGTTCAATCCCCAGTAAAACACACACACACACACTTTTACTAACACAGATTTTTAAATTTAGGATCCTGTCTTTATGGAAGTCATAGGTGGCTCAGGTGTTCATGATAAAATCTTCCAAACAACTGAATGGCTTCTGATATTTTCTCTGTCTGGTTCTGGCTGTTTCACCACATCGCTCTTGGTACATTTGTTGTCGTGGGGCAAATGTCAACATCTCCCTGCTCCCTGATGACTCCTGAGCATCCCCTTGTTGCTGTGTCATTGTTTCCTAACTTGGGGCACTGTACGTACTTCCACTGCTTCCTGACAGTTACCTATGCCACCATGGTGTCAAGTAGTGTCCCTGCAGTCACAAGACATGAAGTAATGTTTCAATATTCAGCGTTATCTAAGATAGATCTTAAATTACTATCCCAAGCCCCATTAAACTATGCTTCCATTCGTAATCTGCACGTTATTATAACAATAGTTTTATTTAACATTATCTATAACTGGCAATCTTCTTAAACATTATTACTAAAAATTTAAGCTCTTTTTACCTTGATTAGATAAGTATGCTATGGATTGAATCTTTTCTTCCAAAAACTAATATTAACTGAATTAAATAGATATTTTGCCCAATTAACTGCATATTTGAAAATGTAAACTTTTGAATGTATAACAAGAAATTCTTCTTGCTTATGTAATCTAGATCTTATGTATTTTGAATTCTAATCCAGATAGATATTAAACCTGAATTTTAAGCTTCAGAATGTGAGATGTTTTAAAATTTATCATTCATTACTAGGTCAAGATGACTGACTAAGCTGTAATTCACTTTCCTCCCCAAAACTCTTTGAAATTACAGAAGAATCAATTCTAGAAAAATAGAAGGACAAGGCCTTCAGAGGACAAGGATTATTGAAGAATTTCTTAAATATGTAAAACAGATGGGCTTTAATTGAAAAAGAAACCCCACAGAGATGAGCAACTGATAACTCAATAGGAGCTTCTGAGAAAACAAAGTTTTCCAAATAGAACACCCCAAATCTCCCAGGAACCAAGAAAGTCTATCTTGGGAGCCAGGACAGTCCCTGGGGCAATTGGCAAAGTAATTAATTAAGTGCTGTGAAAGGACTCTGCTGAATTCAGCTCTCAGGGACAAGCAAGAAACCACTAAAATAAGAGGGGGACCTGCCTTAGGGGACTCTCAAGGTGAGCTTGGTGCTAGAAGTAGGGCAGTGCCCTAGTTAGTTACAAAATAGAATTGAGTCCCTCAAAGGGATCAGTGAAACAGAATAAGCATTCTCTTCATTAAAGTTAAAAATATCAGTAGAAAATATGATAAAAATATTTACTTGGATGAGAAAACCAATCATCATACTACAAGTTTCAGAAGTCATAAAGAAAAGATTGGCGTATTTACCATATAATTAGCTTTACCTTTTTTAATCAAATATATCATAAAAAAGGTAAAAGACAAATGCATACATGGGAACATATACACAGACAAAATATGGTTTTCCTAATATACAAAAACTGCTCTAAATCAATAAGAATAATATAATCAAATAGAAAAATATGAAATGAGCAAGTAACTCCTTAAAATATTTAAAGTAACATGGGTGGTTTCAAAATTCCCCCTATGATCAGGGTGATACAAAAAATAATGAAGCCTTACAGTAGAAATATTAAGATATATTTGTAATATGCATTGCATAAAAGCTTATGAGAAAAATGGCACTATTATTTATCCTTGTTTGAATGTAAATTGATATAAACTTTCTGGAGTATAGTTTGGCAGAATTTACAAAAATAGCCTTATAGGTATAAAATTAATAAAACCTATTCTCTTCTGCATGAGGGTGGTCCTTGGGTTTAGTTAACATTATAGCTGTCTTTCACAGGAAACTTAATAAGGTTAAAATGTCATCAGTGTTATCAGATCAAATTGCTTATGGTAAAAATAGACATTGATGGAATGCTTCTGGACTGGTATAATATAGAAAGTGAGAAGCCATAATTTGGGCATTACTATGTGTTGTAACTCTCATGGAAGGAAATTATCTTTCTAAGGGAATGTAATACTAAATGTGACTTATATTAATCTTATAAGGCTGTATATGTAGACTGACCTGCTAAGATGTGTAGTAGCCATTGAAAACTTGCATAAGCCATTTGACTTCATTTAATCCCAACAATAATACTTAGACATAGTAATATATGTCTTTAAAATATGAAACTAATTTAAGTGTCCAGAAATAGCAGAAGGTAGTATAAATTGGGTCTATTTTCCAATTCTGAGTAGACTGACAATTTAGGTTTTTCAAACAACTCATTAGCAGAAAAGCTATCCTTAGAAATTTGATTCCATAGCCGGGCGTGGTGGCGCACTCTTGTAATCCCAGTACTTTGGGAGGTGGAGACCGAGGGATCCGGGTTCGTGGCCAGCCTCAGCTCTCTCTCTCTCTCTCTCTCTCTCTCTCTCTCTCTCTCCTTAGTGAGGCCCTCTGCAACTTTGTGAGACCCGGTTTCAAAATAAAGTATAAAAAATAGGGCCGGGGGTGTAGCGCAGAGGTAAAACGCCCCTGCGTTCAATCCCCGGTACCGCAAAAAAAAAAAAAAGAAATTTGATTCCATGCCATTTTCCCATCATTTATCATTTAAGGAAATGTCTGAAATGATCAGTTAACACAATGAGCACCTTTTTTCCCAATAAAACACTACCTGATCTACTTGCAGCTCCATTCTACCCTCCTTTATAATTATGCAATTCAAATAATTTTTGCTGAATTTGGCAATTAGAATGCTCTAAGAAGAGATAATAGACAGTAGGAAGGGAGAAAAAAGGGAGATGAGGAAGAAGGAAAGAAAGTTTGTGTGTGTGTGTGTGTGTGTGTGTGTGTGTGTGTGTTACTAGGGATGAACCACCAAGATGGTGTTCTACTTCCAAGATACACCCTCACCCCTATTTTATTTTATTTTTTATTTTGAAACAAGATCTTGATAAGTTTCTGACGGCCTCCTTAAGTTGCTAGAGATAGCCTTGCATTTGCATCTTTCTGTCTCAGCCTCCGTGTGCCACCAGGCCCAGATTTATTTAACATTCTTAACGACATAGAGAGCTGGGGAACACATTAGTTGTTATGGATGGCTAAAGGAAGAAGAGATGGTTAGATGGTTGTGATTCTAACAGGGTAGCATAGGGATCCTGTGATGGAACTCTTCTATATTTGGACTGTTGTGGATACAACAGAAATTTTCATATTTAAAAATTTGCACAGAAGTTATTTTTGTTGTTGTTGTTGTTGTTTTTGGCAGTGCTGAGGCTCAAACCCAGGGTCTCATGTACACTAGGCAAGTGCTCTGCCACTGAGCTACACCCCCAGTCCTATGCACAGAAGTTAGTACATCCAAACTCATACAAAGAAGTGGATACAAAATTGGTGAGGTATGAATGATATATGACACATACATCATATCAGTGTCAGTTTCCTGGTGAAGGAAACTATGCTATAGTTATTCAACCATTGCCAATGGTAGAAATTGGGTGAAGGGTATATAAAATCTCTGAATTACATTAGACAACTGTTTGTTAATCTGACTACTATCTCATTAACATTAAAGTAAAAAAGCCAAACTCTGTACCAAGATTCTAATTTATTTTGTCTGTGCTGGGGCTTAAGGAATCTGTTTTTTTTTTTAAATAAAAACCTCTTCAAGCAAATATATATGAATATCAAATAGAGAAATATTACTAGCTGCTATTCCCACAATTTAGACTGAGCCTGTCTGTGGCATTTGCCTGAGTTTTATCTGAATTTTCTGTCCTTTGAACACTGTCTTGGACTGTCTGGCTGTGTTTTGTGTTTTGTGAATTCAGTCATTGCAGTAGGATCCATTCCCTACTCCCACCCCAGTCTCTTTTCCTCTACCCCTCCCTCTCTCCTTCCCTCCTTCCTTCTCTTTTTCTCCTCTCTAAGTCAAAGCTGAGGTTCAGTCCCAGTCTACCTTACTTATAGGCTGATATTGTTATAACATACATTGCTAGTTTCATTTAGTATTATTGTCAATAATACAGTTGTGTTAACATTTTAATAAATCATATAAAATACCAACAAATATGACTGAGAAAAAATATTTAAAATATTTTATACCAGAATTTCATATTTAATATAATTACTTTTAGATTTTTCACTTCTTTCATGCATTAGATACAACATTGATTTAGTTTCATGTTATAAGAAGACATTTTAATTTGGAATACAAAAATAGTTTTATATGTTCTTCAATTGTTTTTCCTAAAGCAAGTTTGTTATTATAGATACCACCAAATATTGTTAGCAAATAAAATGGCAAATAAGAAAGCTAAAAGACAGGGTCAGGTCTCATCTGTGGTAGTAAAGTTGTAACGAAAATACATATACACACTCATATAGAACTCATAATTTTAACCCACTTGTTTCAAACAACTCCTAATTAAATAAAATTCCATGATGGCTAGAAAGTTGAGTAGCATCACAAAACCCACTGTAATCAAATCAGGCTTGAGCTGTAAGTGAAAAATCAATTAGAATTTCACCTACTCCTGTTTTTCTAGAAGACAGACACTCTGAAGTACAGACCCTATCAGAAGAGAATGGCAAGACAATTACAGATTATAATTCTAAAACCCACACATCTTCTTTGTCACAGTAACTTAAAACCATAGTTTGTCTAGCTCAGAGGCCTAACATGGGATGTTAGAGTTCCCAAGGTCATTTTTTGATGATGTGGGATTAAAAATGTTCTGTAAATGGTGATAATTAGTACTAACTATATGACTGCCAGTATTTTCCTTAAAGCACCTTCTTTCTAACAGGCTTGGGGTGCATTCCATGTGAGCCTAGCATAGCTAATGTTCTCAGTAGTAATGATGTCTTGGGTCACTTTTAGAATTCCATGTGATTACCCATTCCCCTGAACGCTAGGTAGGCCAAATGGCGTGGTAGGCATAATTACACTACAGTAATTATGAGTGCTATCACCCAGAATTGGAATCAAAGCCTGGAGCTGAAAGCCAGCCATGTCCATGACATAGAAAGTGCCCTTTTTTCATAGCTTGGTCTTGTGCTTTCATCATTTAACAGCAGTGGTAAATGAGTCATTGGGTTTATTAAGAGACAAGAGTATCCAGTTATCCATGTAGAAAGAGAGGCTGGATGAGCTCCTCTCCACTTGGGTTTGGTTTGAGACCTACAGCCTTGGACAGAGCCTGTTGGGAACAGGGAAGTGCAAGGATTTTTAATGTTTTCTGACATTTTCCTTTGGTCACTTTTCTCTTCATGAGAGAACATTTAAAGTGGTAAGCTTTAGGAGGAACAATTTGGAGTTTGAGGTCTTTCTGTTTCAATGGATTTCGGTCTCCCACGTAGTCAAAGAAATCAGGGAAATGGCCAAAAAAAAGGGGGGGAGGGGAGAAAAAAATTAAAGAAGAAAGGAAGCCATAATTTACCTGATTTGAAAAAGCTAAGCCCAGGTTAGGCCATATTTCTAGATTTTCCTAGGACTGAGCTTGTCTTGTTTTCGTTAACATCTCCCCATTTTCTCTGATACCACATAGCTATATCCTTAAGTCACCTCAGATGTTTATTTACCTTGTCAAATTCTGTGCTCTATGAAAATGGCAATTTAGCCAGGCTAGTGTGTAGGCATCTTAAAGTAGGACTAAGCAAGTAATTCTTATGGCAGTACTATGATGTATTGATTATTCTAGCTAACAGTAATGCCTAAAGTCCAGTTGTGTAAGTTTTCCAGGTTTTGTTGTTGTTGTGTTTGCTTGTTTACTTGCTTGCTTAAGGATTCTAGGTCTTTTTGTTTTTCTATATAAACTTCAGAATTAGTTTTTCAAATTATATAACAAGACAAAATAAAAACTTACTGTAATTATAACTGGAGATGTGTTGAGCTTATAGAACAATTGGGAGAGAACTCACATCTTAACAAAATTGAGTTTTCCAACCCACAAGTTTATGTTTTAAAAATTCCACTTGTTTATGCATTATTTAATTTCTGAGTAATGTTTTTAGTGTTGATTTTTTACATGTTAAATTTATTTCTAAATATTTTTATTTTTGTCACTTTATTAATTGGGATCATTTTACAATTTTGTTTTCAATTATTTGCAATTGTATACAAAAATATGGCAGGCCTTTTAAAAATTAGGTTTATATTTTGAGAACTTACTAAATTCACTCAGTTCAACTAGTTGTTTAGTAAATACCTTAGAAACGTATGCAACCACAATCATACCACTTACAAACACAGAAATTTCTTTCCAATCTTTTTTTTTTTTGCAGTACTGGGGATTGAATGCAGGGGCATTCTACCTCCGAACTACACCCCCAGCCCTAGTTTTTATTCTTTATTTTGAAACAGGGTCTCACTAAGTTGCGGAGGGCCTCACTAAGTAGCAGAGGCTGGCTGCGAACCCAGATCCTCCTATCTCAGCCTCCCAAGTACTGGGATTACAAGCTTGCGCCACCACGTCTGGCTTCTTTCCAATCTTTATATATTTATTTTTCCTTTTTTGGGATTTATTTCTCCGATCAGACGCACCACTGCAATACTGAAGCAGGCATCCTGGCCTTTTTTTCTTTCTTAGGAGGAAACTTATTAACATTTCACAATTTACTATGATGTTAACTGTGGAGAATGGGACTGCCAGAAACAGGTTAACATTTCCCTTGGAAAGGTCTAAGGGTCATGGAAAGCCATGATTAGACTGATGGACTTGCTGAAAGCAGCCTGTCCCTCCAAGGTAAACATTCCTGTGTTTCTCCCTGGCCCCTACTCCCAAATATCCTGCTTGTCAAACATTGTCTCAAGGATCTTCTGCACATCCTCAGTGGTTTTATTGCTAACCACTATCTCAATGACTCTCTACAATTGTTCTGCAGCCAGCCAAGTTAAACACTAACTTCTAGCCCTTGCTGCACATCTACTAGTTAAACTTTATCTCCCAGGCTCTGCACGTATACAGTAGCATCCATACCTCAACCTCCACCCTCAAGAATGAATAAAAGCTGTGGACCAGTGTCCAGCGGGGCCTTCACCAAAGAGTGAGGTCCCCTGGCCTGCCCCCTAAATATGCTCTGGGTCTGCGTCATTCTTTTTCCCTTGGGTGTGCCGCAGTATGGTCACCGACAAGTGACCCCTGAACAGAACACTTGGAATGAGGACAGGGGAAAATAAGCCTAGGAAACTGAGGATAACCTAAAGTGGTTGGGAGCTCCGCATTGGATCTCTAAGTAGAGAGGGATTTGACTGTCTTTGGAACATAGAAGTTTAGAGTAACAAATGGGGTGAACTTTATCAGCAGAGCAGAGGGAGTATCCAATACTCCGACTCCTCCTAAAAGCATCGGGTGCCACAGAGAGGATCAGCTGCTCAAATTATTACAAATAGTGCTAGAAGTAAATTTTTGGTTTCTAGAAAGAGGCACTCTAAATATAGGAATATGGGATAAAGTAGGTAAGAACCTGAAACGGGCACAGCATGTGGGAAAAAAAGGTCCCAGTGCAAATTATAGTCACTTGGGGGCTGGTCCATAGGGCTTTGTTAGTGCTAAACTCAGTGAGGAATTTTCTACCCGTGAACTGCCACCTCCGCTGCCGCCTTCCTCAGCGGGACCTCTTTCCAGGGCTTCTGCACAGGAGGAAGAGTGGCCAGCTCCCCCTCCCCCTTAAAGGCTGCTCCCAGCATTGGCAGAGGCGCTTAGGCGGGCTGTGCTAGAGGGAGAGATTTTAACATGCCCAGTGCATGTACCGGATGGTGGTAATAACTTTATCCCTGTAGATTATGATGTGTATAAAGAGATCAGAAAGAGTATTAGAGAAAACAGAGCCACTAGCCCTTATACCAGAGGGCTGGTTACTGCCTTGGGGACACAATATCACATGACCCCATGGGATTGGACCCATCTAGCAAAAACTTGTTTAAGTGGTCCTCAATATTTAAGCTGGGGATCTGAATATGATGATCTATGTAGTGAGCAAGCCCATCGTAATGCACTGGCTGGACAGAATATCACAGTGGAAATGCTGCAGGGAAGCGGTCCTGATCATCAACAAGCTCTTACAGGAGTATTTGGACCTCTCCCTGCTGGAACAGTTGGGATAATAATGGGACAATCTAGTTTAAATGCAAAAGGGCTTACTGTCATTCCGGGGGTCATCGACAGTGACTATAAAGGAGAGATACAAGTGTTAATGACAGGAAAGGAAGTACATAGTATTGAGCTGGCACAGAGATCGCTCAACTTCTTATCCTGCCCTATTGGGTTCCACATACGGTCAAACAGGAGAGAGGAGAAGGTGAATTCGGCTGGTCTGGTCAAAACTTTGCATTCTGAACACAAAAAATAGCATAACATTGGCCCACACTAAAAATTTTTATAAATAAAATCCCTTTTGGGGTTTAGTGGACATGGGGGCTGATGTTACTATAATAAGTAAAGACCAATGACCTCACACCTGGCCTCTACAGATGTCATCATCCCGATTATCAGGTATTGGAGAATGTAATCATCTATGGCAGAGTACTAATATACTTGCTGTTCAGGAACCTGAATCCCAGACAGCTGCCTTACAGCCCTATGTGGCACCAATAAGCATCCATTAGTGGGGAAGAGATCTACTCTCTCGATGGGGAATATCTCTTACAACATATTTTTTCTAGGGGCCTCTGCTATTTCCCAGTTATCCTTAAAGTGGAAAACTGATAACCCTGTATGGGTAGAGCAGTGGCCCCTAAAACAACTAAAACAAGCCCATTTGCTTATTCAGGACCAATTACAAGCTGGTCACATTGAACCCTCAGTGAGCCCTTGGAATTCTCCTATTTTTGTCATACTTAAAAAAAATCAGGAAAATGGAGATTGCTTCATGATCTTAGAGCTATTAATGCAGTGTTAGAGCCTATGGGGTGCCTTCAAGCAGGCCTCCCTGCCCATCTGTGATTCCTAAAGACTGGTCTCTTATTGTCATAGATCTTAAGGACTGTTTTTACACTACCCCTGTTAGCTTGGGGATGGGGTTACAGATGTGTTTTGTTACAGGAAAAACGTTGTTAGCTGCCAATAAGGTGCATTAAACCCTACCATGGCTGAGGACCTGATTCCAAGAATGCAACAAATGAAATTGGAAGAGCACAGCAGCTGGGAGCCGCCCATATTTGTACTCCCAACAGCAGTGATGTCGCGGAGACCAGCTCTGCCTCCGGAGCTGCCCCGGTCACAGAGAACCTCAGAGGTCACCTGGGGAATGATTAAGAAGCTGACTTATAGAGCTGAGGTGGTGATGGCTATGATTGGCCAAGCTCACAGTCCTGAGGCATTATTCTTAGCGATGCTGGCAGTTATCGCCTGCTCGGTAGGCCCTGGGGTAAACGCTGAGGTACATTGGGCATTTGTAATGGAAACCCCTTATGTGGACCTGTTACGTGGCATGACCCCCATTCCCTATATTTAACAATGGAACCACTTGAGTGGGAAGGGTAGAAATGCCAGAAGAAATTTCAACTGATGACCAATATTTATCCCAAAATTTGTCTTTTTGGGCCACTGCACTTCCACTGTGTATGGGCCATAGTTCTTACTGTTTACAACCTAAAAGTCAGGTGTGGCTACATATTTATACTAATAAAAACAAAACTACTTTTCTTTCTATGGGCTACCTACATGGTTACCTACATGGTAACCAAAGAACAAATTTATCTAGACCACACAAGCCACTGTGTGCAATGTGCCCTGATATACACCCAGAAATTGCAGAAGTAAATTGAGAAAGCTGTAGAGGATCTCTAGGGGAGATAACTCGCATTCATAATTTTACTATCACTAACTGGGGGCCTCATTCCTGGCTCATTATGATAGACATAATCATATACTGGCAGTCTGTTCTAGTTATTCCTCAGATCTAAGTGTGTATAGTAATGATTCCATTATCTGGTGTGATGGAGGTCTCCCCCTACCCCAACCTCAACTAGAAAGGGGGCCAAAACAATCCACTATTTGGAGACTTGGCTCTGTCTGGCATAATATGAAAATCTGGACTGCCAGCATTCAGCATTCTTCCAGTACAACTAAATTACAATTTCATGGCCCAAATCTAACTCATTCTATACGAGTTTACACCCTCCATCCTTAAGCTTTTCTTAAGGGAGACCTTAACATTACTCAAGAAAACTCCCTTTTTCATATTACTTGTAATAGCTGTGCATACATGGCTTGCTTAAACACTCTAACTTTTCAGGCTCAATATTAATTATGCGCCATAAGCCTTATGCTTACATACCTGTATATATGACAGTTAAATGGGAAGACTCAAAGGCCTTATCTCTTCTTATGGAGGTCTTTAATATCAGGACCAAACATTTTGTGACCATCCTCATAGCTTTTATTGTGGCTTCCATCATTATTTTATCCGCAGCAGCTGCTGCCACAGCAGCTATTGTTCAGTCCACTCAAACTGCAACCTATGTAAACAATGCCATGAAAAATGTTACCATGGTGCTTAATACTCAGCATTTTATTGATTTAAAAATGTACTCCAGATTGCAACTTTTGGAAACTGCCACTACTTAGGTGATCAGGTATATAAAAATAAGACAGGCTCTTATCTGTGATTGGAGGTTTTCACACATTTGTGTGACTCCTCATCTGTGGAACAGTACACAAGATACTTGCAAAAATATCAAAAAAAATTATTAATGGCTAATCATGACAATACTACCTTAGACATAGCCCATTGTCATAGCCAAATTTTAGAAACAATATCAGCAATCCAGCAGCATGATTAGGACACTGACTGGTTTGAGCATTTGTCAAAAAGCTTACAGAGGCTTAACCCTAAATTCTGGCTCCACCCCACTTGGAGGACTTTAATTGCCATTTCTGTATTACTAATAATTGTTTTATGTTTGTTTTGTGCAGTCAGAAGTTACCTCTCCCAAACCTTAAACCAGCAGCAACATCCATATAGGGTTTGGCTGGCAGAACGACTTCTTAAAGAAAAAGAAGAGGGGAGATGTGGAGAATGCGCCTGCCAGAAGCAGGTTAACGTTTGCCTTGGAAAGGTCAAGGGTCATGGAAAGCCATGGTCAGACTGATGAGCCAGCTGACAGCAGCCTGTTCCTCCAAGGTACACGTTCCTGGGTCTCTTGCCGGAGCCTACTCCCAAATATCCCGCTTGTCAAACATTGTCTCAAGGATCTTCTGCACATCATCAGCGGTTTTATTGCTAACCACTATCTCAATGACTCTCTACAATTGTTCTGCAGCCAGCCAAGTTAAACATTAACCTTTAGTCCTCACTGCACGCATACTAGTTAAATTTTACCTCCCAGGCTCTGCATGTAAGCAGTAGCATCCATACCTCAACCTCCCTCCTCAAAAATGAATAAAAGCTGTGGACCAGTGTCCAGCGGGGCCTTTGCCACAGAGTGAGGTCCCCTGGCCTGCCCCTCTCAATCTGCTCTGGGTCTGTGTCATTCTTTTTCCCTCAGGTCCACCTCAGGACAGTCACCGACAGTTAACTGTAGGTTTTTCATAGATGCCCTGTAACAGATTGAAAAAGTCTTCTATTAATACTGTCTTGAAATTTTTTATTATGAATGAATGATAGTTTGTCAAATGTTTTTGATATGCCTATTGAAATAATCATCATCTTCCGTTATTTTCCTTAGTGCATTAGATTGGTTGATTTTGAATGTTAAGCTAAATTAGCATTCTTGGAATGAAGGGCTTAAATGTATTTTTAAAATTCTTTAATTTATATTTATAACAAAAATTGGCCAGTAATTTTTTGGTAATTTTATTTTTTTGTTTTGGTGTTATTATTAGGGTACAAGTGGGTACTAACTATTTATAGTACATTAATATATGTCAGCCTTATAAAGTGGATTGGAAAGTATTTATCTCTCCTCTATTTTCTGATAAAATACTGGAAACCATTAGTTTCTTAATATTTCATAGAATTTTGCAGTAAGCCATCTGGATCTGTAATCTTTCTGGAAAGATTTTGAACAATGTTTTCGATTTATTTAATTTCTCATCTATACAATTAGGAAATCTTTTGTAAGATTTTGGTAAAAATTATTTGGTTTAATATTTTTTAAGTTCCTCATGTAGTATCTGGCACATACAAATGAATCAAGAGATGTCTGACAAAGTTTCTATTAACAGATTGATGCTTTCCATTTCATGTTTTGTGTGTATAAATATTTTTAAGAAAATTAATGGTCTGTGGATTGATGTACTTAAAAGGATATTGTGTTTTCTCATGTCATTAGGTCTTTGAAATTATTTTATATATAATTTGTTATACGGATAACCCAATAATACAGTCTAGTAGTTAGAGTGCTATATCATATTTAATGCTTTTTTCCCTATAAAGCAATGATATGAAATTTCTGGGTTTAAGGCTTTGGACATATTTATACTCTTCATATGAACCTTTTTTTTTTTGTGGTACTGGGGATTGAACCCAGGGGCATTCTACCTCTGAGTTACACCCCCAGCCCTATTTTT
>PVJS01008143.1:47500-54035 GCA_004027185.1 Glis glis | reverse complement strand
AGTACTGCAAAAAAAAAAAAAAGAAAAGAAAAGAAAAGAAATAAGTGGGGTTGGAGATGAAGAGATAAAAAGAGGATTTTCTCAAAATGGGAGAAATAACAGCATGCTTATATGTTGATGAGAAAGCTCCTATAGAAACATACTGCTTACCTCTGCATATTACCCAGGGGTTGTGTGTGGGATGTGCCGAGGCCACACATATTTTCAGAGAGTATTCCCACTATTTCTTCTATGAACAACTAGGCATCCCATACACTATTATTTTTTCTTCTCTTGTTATAGATGCTGTCTTGATTCATTTCTGAGTATTTTTCTTTTTCTGACTCTATTTTTAGTGTAAAGTCTGCTTGATAAATCAATAAGCGCCCATGTAGCCTGCATATCCTGGACGTGTGCTCTTTTCTCTGCCAGGAGATACATTTTAGTATCTTAAACCATGGCCCAGAAAACCAAATGCCATCTGTAATATCACTCTTGAAGACAGCTTGCTTGCTTTCTCTATCTGTGTACCTATCTATCCATCCATCTATTCTATATCTATCCATCTATTCATATCCATTTGTCTATATGTCTTTCTGTCCATTTGTCCATCTGTCCATCCATTTATATCTATCATCTATCCATCCATATCTGTTTATCTATCTATATGCCTACCTGTTCATCCATCCATCCATCCATCCATCCATCCAATCTATCTCTCAATCATCTATTTATCTATCTCATTCTAGAAAGAGTTATATCACTCTGGCTGGCTATTGAATTGATTTCTCCTCTCAAATCCTAAACTTAGTTGCAACAAATAATACTACGTACATGAACTCCAAGTGTTATAGTTTTACGACAAGATACCCCTCTCCAGAATGCTTCTGCAACCCCACTGTGTAGACATGAGTTGTAGTGGTTGGGGGTGGAAATAGCGATGAATCCTGTCCAGCGTCTATCACATCCTGGATTCCAATGCACCAGAGACGACCCCTCTTGACCTCTCATATCCACATGTAACACTTCCACCATGTCCCCCAGCTGATGGTTTCCTCCTTCTGGGTCCACTCACTGGTTTTCTACTCTGAAGAGCCAGTGAATCCTCTTCACTATTCCATGGAAAACAAGATGCTGCTTTGTGTCCAAAGGCCGCAGAAGGATGCAACAGAACAGAGGGGCCCAGAGCTCAACCTCAGGCCTGGGGACAGTTCCAGCCCTGCTGTTGACTAGGTCTGTGAGGCCTGTTCTTTATGAAACGGGGACAAAATCATACACACCTTATTAGGACCAATTTGATGATCAAATGAGGAAAAAAGTAAAATTCATAACTTTAACAAAGTTCTTATTTACTATAGCAAAATATTTCTACTTCATTATGAGTATCATACTTAGTCTTGACTCTCTAAAATGTGATTTCTTCCCATATTTCTAAATCCTTAAACACAGGCATAATTCTTTCAATGACTGATCATTTATCCATAAGGAAAGCATTCTTTAGCAACATAATGGATATCAGAGAAGCATTACAATCTGAAATGTTTATCTTGTACTGATCTTCTCATCCAAAATCTGTCCTGATATGGTGGTTTCATGCCCAGTCTTCTGAGGAACCTTCACACTGATTTCCAAAGTGGTTACACTAATTTGCAATCCTACCAACAATGTACAAGAGTTCCTATTTCCCCACATCCTTGCCAACATTTATTATTGTTTGTATTTTTGATGATTGCCATTCTAATTGGGGTTAGGTGGAATATCACTGTAGTTTTGATTTGTATCTTTCTTTTTTTTTTTTTTTTGCGGTACCAGGGATTGAACCCAGGGGCGTTCTACCTCCGCGCTACACTCCCGGCCCTATTTTTATACTTTATTTTGAAACTGGGTCTCACGAAGTTGCGGAGGGCCTCACTAAGTAGAGAGAGAAAGAGAGAGAGAGAGAGAGAGAGAGAGAGAGAGAGAGAAACAGGGAGAGAGAGAGAGAGAGAGCTGAGGCTGGCTGTGAACCCGGATCCTCTGGTCTCCACCTCCCAAAGTACTGGGATTACAAGTGTGAGCCACCACGTCCGGCTGATTTGCATCTTTCTGATTGCTAATGATATTGAACATTTTTTTCATATATTTATTTGCCACTTGTACTTCTTTTTTGTGAACTATCTGTTTAGTCCACTTGCCCATTATTTGATGGGTTATTTGTTTTTTTAGTATTAAGTTTTTTAAGTTCTTTGTATATCCTAGATATTAGTCCTCTATCAAAGGAATATCTTGTAAAGATCTCCCATCTGTTAGCTCTCAAGATTTTTGATGGTTTCCTTTGCTACATGGAAGCCTTTTAATTTACTGTCATATATAGACTTAAATATCCTGTTACACATAATGAAATACCCCTCTTTGCAGAAATGTACCTTGAAAAACCTAGATGTTAATACTAAGTAAATAATTTTTAAAAAATTTTTAGTTTCTTTATCTATGAAATGAGGACTTGGTGAAGAGGATTGCTAAGATCCCCTTCAAACATGTGAAACTAATAACATCAGTTTCACATTTCTGTGAAGAAAGGGATTTTAAGGGTGAATGATACGAAAACAGGAGCCTTAGTGGGTGTCTACCACAGCATCCCCTTGTCCTCCCAGCACTGGGTGGGCTTACCAGTATGCTAATGCAGGGTTAGTAGGCTGACCAGTGCTCACATTCCTCTCCTCCCATCCACAATAGATTTTGCTAACTCATCACTGCTGTCTTTCCAGCTGCACTCCATGAAGTCTCAGAATCATTCTTTTTTTTTTTTTTGCGGTACTGGGGATTGAACCCAGGGGCGTTCTACCTCCGTGCTACACCCCCGGCCCTATTTTTTATACTTTATTTTGAAACCGGGTCTCACGAAGTTGCGGAGGGCCTCACTAAGTAGAGAGAGAGAGAGAGAGAGAGAGAGAGAGAGAACTGAGGCTGGCCGCGAACCCGGATCCTCCAGTCTCTGCCTCCCAAAGTACTGGGATTACAAGCGTGCGCCACCATACCCGGCTCAGAATCATTCTTAACACTGCTGCACCAAGCCATTACCAACCAATTAGTGTTGGCATGCAAATAGAAACCAGTTTTAAATTCTTACGGAAAAGATATTTGTTCCAGAAAATTTATCCTATGACATATAGGAAACACTCAGTAGAATTGTAAAGGCACTTAAACAGTTAAAGCAAAATTGCTAGCAAGTCTGACTCAGGCCTTTGCTAAAATAACAGGATGTCCTTGGTAAAAACCCCCTGACTCAAACATCTGTTGGGAAAACAAAACATCCTTACTTGGGACCCTCCTGACTGAGGTCAAGATGGCCTTCTATAGATGAATGGTTATTGTGGTTACTATTACTGTAACAGTCTGGAAAGTTAGGGAAAACATATTCCAATATAGAATGTACAAGGACAGCGAATGTCTAACGAGTCTGTGATGATCAACTGTATCTATAACCAACCATTGTAAAGGTCAGAGAAACCCCAGGTGGGACTGTCCAATTAGCAAAGGGAAACTGAGGCTCTTTGTTTAAGAATTATAAAAACTGAAGCAAAAACGTGCTTGAGGTCCCTGTACTGAACTGCTGTGTCAGTTTATGTTGGGCACCCACGCTTAAGCTTGAATAAAGGCTCCTCTGCGGTTGCACACAGCTTGGTCTCCTGGTGGTCTCTCTGGGACAAATGGTCTGAGCATAACAGAATTTACTTTTCTTTTATTCTCCAAGACTACACCAACTAAAGGGAACACTGTCTTCCATCAGAGAAGGCTCTTCCTGTCCTGACTGTGTCCCTCCTCCTCCTCCCACAAGCACTTCTTCCCCCAGCGATGTTGGACAAGACGCGCCTTAGATCAGTCATGTGACAAAACCCTGGTCTCACCGATGACAGAAGCTCTTTCTCCCTGTTTTTTAGAACTTTTTTTCCTCTCAATAGCTGTTCATTCCTGAAGTTTCCAGAATTTTTATGTCCCTTTCTCTTTTCAGTACACAGAATAATAATTAGGAATGAAATTTTACTGAATAAAACATTGTTGCCCCTATCTGGGAGGTATTTGGAGAGGGCTAGCCATATTATACAGCAATACTATTACAGAATTTCAAGCAGTAAGACCAAAAGGGGACATTAGTAATAAAGAGGTTTTTGTTGTTGTTGTTGTTGTTACATCTCAAATTGACCATTTGGTTTTATGGCAAAGTGTGCCAAATAGGATGCACAGTGGGAAACTCATTTTCTTTTGGAAAAGATTTGGAATCCTTAGATCAGGACTCTATGGAAGATGTCAGAAACGAGATAAAAACAAATATTCACATTCAGGAGCAGTGGCATTTAATAAAGTGATTAAGCATTGACATTAAATGAGTTCTCAGGCTATTTTGAAGTGATTAATGTGGGTGGATGGAGGCCAGGATTCATTGGGGAAGGAATATAGAGATGTTTTTCTTGATTAAAAATTGCAAGCAGTGATGGTAGTAAAAATTTCATGGGAAATTTTGTTTGATTGTCCTTGGCGTTAAATGACATTAATTATTAAAAAGCCTTCTCCTACCTCCCTCATAGGGGTAAAAAGGGTAAAGCCTACGGAGGAATGGAAGTATTTGTGGGCAGATTCTAGGTTGGTATTGGAGTCTTATGCAGATGCTTTTAGATATCCTCCATCCATTAACCTCTCCCACTTCCTAGGTGAATTCCACTGACCCAAGAGTATTGTTTCCATTTGCTAGACGGGCATTACCTCTCAAAAGCATGTTAGGGGTTATTGAGGGCATTCAATAAGATACATTGTGTAGAGTACTCAGCAGAAAACCAAATATTCTAAGAATTGTTAAAAAATGCAAGATACTACTATTATCGTTGTTATCTTCTATCTTTACTACTACCTATGGCAGGGGACTCTTATAGAATCTTTATCCAGCAGCTATATTCACAGGGCTCCTAACTCTGTTCTAAGCCAGCGATAAAGAATAACAAGCATATTTGTGCTTACCACCAACCATGTTTGTTTGTTCACTGTTATATTGGGTACATGATAGATTCTTGTTGAAGGACTGTGACCCACGCAGAATTTATAAGGGAATAAACTAAATTGGTAAAGTCTACACAGGCAGAATTTTTGCTGCTAGAGGAGGGAGAGGAATCTTAGTCTGTTTTCTGTTGCTATAATAAAACACCTGAGACTAGGAAATTTATAAAGGCAAGAAGGTTATTTGTCTCGCAGTTCTAAAGGCTGGGAAGTGCAAGAGCATGGCACTGATATCCACTTGGCCTTCTGGTGGGGTCGTTGTGCTGCTTCATAACATGGTGAAAGGCAAGTAAGCATTTGTGAAAGAAAAAGCATGAGGGCAGCCCTACTTTATAAAAACCTGCTCTTGTGATAATTAACCCACTCTCATGAGAAAGGCATTAATTCTTCTTAATGCCTAAACACCTCTTACAGGACCCACCTCCAGCACAATGACAATCAAATTTGAGCCTGGATTAGGAGGGGACAAACCATAGCAAGAGGTAAGTGGAATAACTCTTTGGAAGATAATAAGAGATTATGTGGTCCAACTTCCTACCTAAAGAAGGAATCACAATCTATCAAATGTTCTATTTCTCTTTTAATAAGGGGAAATTTGCATGAATATTAAACATATTTCTTGAGCAGAAAGCAGGATTCGGTCTTTGAAAAATATGAGTAAAATTGCAGACATACAGTGATAGACAAGTTGGGATGCAGTAGAAGTCTCGGGTATATAGCTGTTCTTTTTGTGTATGTGTGTGGTACTGGGATTCAATCCAGGGGTGCTCTACCACTGAGACACACCCCCAGTCCTTTATATTTTTTATTTTGAAACAGAGTCTTGTTATGCCAAGACCCTTTGTCCCAGAGAGACCACCAGGAGACCAAGCCGTATGCAACCACAGAAGAGCCTTTATTCAAGCTTAAGCTTGGGTGCCCGACATAAACTGACACAGCAGTTTGGTATGGGGACCCTGAGCACGTTTTTCCTTCAGTTTTTATAATTCTTAAACAAAGAGCCTCAGTTTCCCTTTGCTAATTGGACAGTCCCACAGGTTTCTCTGACCTTTACAATGGTTGGTTATAGATACAGTTGATCATCACAGACTGGTTAGACATTCGCTGTCCTTGTATATTCTATATTGGAAGATGTTTTCCCTAACTTTCCAGACTGTTACAGTAATAGTAACCACAATAACCATTAATCTATACAAGGCCATCTTGACCTCAGTCAGGAGGGTCCCAAGTAAGGACGTTTTGTTTTCCCAACAGATGTTTGAGTCAGGGGTTTTTACCAAGGACATTCTGTTATTTTAGCAAAGACCTGAGTCAGACTTGCTAGCAATTTTGCTTTAACTGTTTAAGTGCCTTTACAGTTTTACAGTCCTCACTGAGTTGCCCAGGCTGGCCTTGAACTTGTGACCCTACTGTCTCGGCCTTCCAAGTCACTGGGACATAATATACAACTGCACCTGGCATATATGGCTCCTCCTGATACAGAGGCCAGCACTTGCATTTGAGTCACACCTGCTTCTGGTCCTGATTT
>PVJS01008143.1:0-42500 GCA_004027185.1 Glis glis | reverse complement strand
CCCCTACACCCCTATACATTAAATATGGAGAGATAATGTGGCAATTAGTGAATCTGTGTGAAGAGTCCCTGGATGGTCATTATATGGTTCCCAAACTTCTCTGCTAGGTTTGAAATCTTTCAAAACACATGGTGGGAAAAAGAATCTTTTTGAATCACTTGGATACTATTGCAGTTATTATTTTGCACCTTTTCTTCCTATAAAGCCCCAATTCCTCCCTGCTGTCCTAATCTCAGGAGGCAACTTTCTCCTTGTATTCAGTCAGGTTGGGCCAGGTTATGCTGCAATAACAATCTGAAATTCTCAGTAACTTAAACCATCAAAGGTTTCTTTCTCACTCATGCTATGTGGCCATTTCAGATCAGTGGGAGATTAAAGCTATCTTTGTGAACATCTCAAGTACCCTCATTCGCACCTCTTAAAAGCCATGGCTATGAAGTGGACTTTTTTCCTTTATTTTCAAAAGAAGAGGTTTCCTTCCTCTTATTTAAAGATAACTGCTTCACATGAACTCTGGACCCCTATCTCCTCTGGGATTTTGCTTCCACAATATGTATCTAGTTCCTCTATCTCTTACAGCTTTGGCCTCTTTCTCCCCCTGTGTTTTAGCTTCCCCATCAAAGAAAGCCCTGCGTTTGATTCTATTATTACCTTCTAATTTCTCCCCGTTCCTTTTTCCCAGTAAACTCTTCAAGTTTATGGTCTTTGCTGATGTCTCCACTTCCTGATGCCCTAGTTCCAAATTATATTGAAATATCTCCTTGCAAAATGAATAGCCATTTTAGTCCTCTACTGCATGGTTCTTGATCTCAGCAATGTGGCACTATCGACTCTCCCCATACTCTTCTTGGCATTCTCCCCTACTTTGATCTTTCTATGCCCAATTATTGGGGTTCTCCTCTTCCCCTCTAGGATGTCTTATTTAGGAAATGTTTCATTTATTTCCTGCTGTCTTACTGTGAGGTCTTCCAAGGATCCTTCTCTGGCCCTTCTCCCCTTGTCCCTCTAACACTTCCTCTGAGAGCTTGCTGACTGTCACCGCAGCACATCTCTCATGTGGACATCTCCAGCCTCCGTCTTACCCCCACCATTCCAACCTCCTGATCCTACCTGCTGGTGTGATGCTCCTATTTGAGTGACTTGCCATACCCTCCAACAGACACATTCTAACATAAAATCATCAAATGTCCTCTTTGCAAATACTTATTTTTCCCCCTTAGAGGCATTATTTTTTCTTCCAGGTTCCCAGTCTAGTAGAGTCTTTTAAAAGTCTTTGATTTTTCCTTCTTCTTCATTCCCCATCTTCATTTCTAATATCCAAGTCCTACAATTTTCTCCTCAAATGAGCCTTTTTGTTGTTGTTGTTGTTGTTGCCATACATGCTATCTTTAGCATATCTTAGATGATAGAGTCTTATTTGAACTGTTCACTTCCTGTTCGTGGTTCCCTCTAAG
Organism: Glis glis; assembly: GCA_004027185.1. Lineage (NCBI taxonomy): Eukaryota > Metazoa > Chordata > Mammalia > Rodentia > Gliridae > Glis > Glis glis. The sequence continues at coordinate 41,046 of PVJS01008143.1, read as the reverse complement.
TTGCCCTTTTCAAACTTCTACCTTTCTTTCGTGGCAACCCCCTAGCATGAACCAACTGACAGAAACATGGAATCCAGGCTCCCCAGCTCGGATTATAATTTGGCTTCATCCTACTATTCCCTGCCTCTGCATCAGAAGCCTTCTAGTAGAGTCCTTCTGGGTTCATTTTGGCCCTTTTCTTTGCTTTAATTCCTCTATTTGGGCTTTTCTCTCTCTTCTTAATTCCTTCCTTCCTTCCTTCCTTCCTTCCTTCCTTCCTTCCTTCTTCCTTCCTTTCCACTTTATTATTTTTCTGGCCTTTCCCTCTATCTATCCCCCCCTCATTCTTTTTCAGGTCCTCTTCTCCTCCCCTTTCTGCTTTTCCTAATCTTAGCCTCTCTTCAAGACCTCATTCAGTACGCATCTCCTTCACGGAGGCAATTCTTAGTGCTCAGGTTTACACGGAATTGTTCTTTCTCCCACTGTGACCTGAGATGGTTGCAAACTGTTTGGTAGTTACTTATTTAATACATGCTATACTTGCCTTTCTAACTAACTCAGGAGCTCTCTGAAGGTCTGCATAGAAACTACCACCATGCAGGGTACATGGTTGTGATCAGCAGATATTTATGAGTTGATGAATTTCTCTGAGATCTAATGGAAAGTACTGGTTATCTTTTTATTCTCAGACCCTGGTAGGAATTACACCTGAAAATTGCTGAAAATATTGCTTTTCTCCTCCTCAAGCCCATATGGAGAAATTTGTTGCCTGAAAGACTGGCTGGTGATTTCAGAGTCCCAGGACAACCCATTTACTTGTAGCATCCACATCTATATCGTCACAGATACCTAATCCTGTATTGCAGATATATTTGCATTGATTTTATGCCTTTTCAAATTTGCCTTTCCCACTTTTTCCAACTTTGCCATTATGATGATGAATAATAATGCTTTCACTCACGTTAACTCATTTAATAATCCCTTGTGCAATTCTTTCAGGGTTGGCAATATCATTAGATTGCTATTGTTTTCTTGCAAAAAAATGATGGTAGAGCTCAAAGAACTTCAACTGGGTCTAGATCACACAAACAAGACTGCTTCAAATCATATTTTTAAAAATTGATTCAAAGCCCTTTGCTCTTTCTGTCACTTTAAGTTCAATCTGATCTTAGGCTCTTTCTCTTGATTCATATAATTTCTACCTACCCTATTTCCATTTACCCTTACATAAGTTTGTATTTCCAGTGAACAGCATAGGACATGTTGGGCAAATATCTGAATTAAGGCATGAATGAATGAATGAATGAATGGGAAAGGATTATGACTTGTCCTGTCCTCTCTGGAGAGAAACAAGACTTGACACAGACTGTGTATCCATCATGGTTCGTTATACATGAGTGGAAGACATTTTGCAAAGTTTCATTCTTTTAAATCTTCTTATCTATCGCCTTCTCTCTCAGCAATCCAGTATCCTCTGAAACGCACATCTCACTAAAGCCTGCGTCTCCTGCAGTGGTTACAGCTCAGGCAGACTTGGGTTCAAACCTTTCTTCTGTTAATTATTGGATAGTTGAGTGGCTTTGAATAAGCTGTTAGCCCCTTAAGCCTCAACTTTCTCATCTGTAATATGGGTATGATCATAGTAAACATGCACAGAGTTGTGGGACTCCAACAGGATACAGGATACTTTACGTGAGGCCTCAGCACAGATGCTGGGGGCATAAGAGTTTGTTCAGTGGAATGTAAAATTGTCTTTCTAGGGAGGAGTGATGACATACTTTGGAAATCACTTGGGCTGTAGGAACAGGGTTCACTGACAGGCATGTTTTCAAGTTTGAGCCTACAAAGATCTTTCCTTGGCAAACTAATTCAGAGGATGTAGACAACAATTCAAACTATTTGGTCCCTAGATTCTATTTTCATGTGAATACCTCTGAGGAAGGGTGGGGTGGCAGGTCTATTTTAGCACCTTAAGAACCTTACAGAGAGTTGGCACAGGGAGTTGGTTGCCATTTATGTTTATGAAGTGGGGTCTTCCTGTCCCCTCCTAGCAACCTCCTGTGGCAGTGTTCCCAGAGGGATTGGCATGCATGCGTGTGCGTGTGTGTGTGTGTGTGTGTGTGTGTGTGTGTGTGAGAGAGAGAGAGAGAGAGAGAGAGAGAGAGGCTTTCCTAATGGCCTGAGCTGCTATGCTTCCCTGTGTCCAGAGGCAGTAGAAGAAGGCATCACTGTTAGGCACTGCTGGAACACATTTAGGACATGTATAAATTCATCTCCTGGGGGCAGAGAGCCATAAAAATAGAGTTAACATCACATTAATGTTGTTTATCACCAAATAGAGGGTTTTGGATTTAGATGAAAAGTGGGCCACATCTCCATACAAATCATCTCAGCTTTACTCTAACTCCAGGAAAAAAAATTAAAATAAAAACAGCAGCTGCTCCTTCAACACAAAGTACTGCCTCATCCAGTCCACTTTACAGGTGAGCAGACTGAGGTCTAATGAGACCAAATGATATACAAGCCTGGTTAGAGCAGGGGTTGGAAGGGGCCTAGTAGACCTGAGGCCAGTGTCTTGTATTTATGTCAAATTGGAAAGGGATTGATATTTGGTGTCCTAAAGAAAGACCTATGTTCAAATCCTAGCTCTCTTTGGAAAATTATTTATCTTCCCCAAGTGCTGATTTCCTCTATAGACAATAAAGACCATGCTACCTCTCAGGGTAATTCAATTATTCATCCATTTTACATATGCATATCGAGGAGGTCTTATGCACCAGGCCCCAAGATTAGGAGAATTAAGTGATATTACTGATGGTATCTGACCAAACGCTGGACCCATGGTAGATATTCAATAAAAGTTATCTCTCTTCCTCACAGCTTTGACTGACCTTTTTCCCGGGTAGAATTCTTCCACCCGCTTCGGGGATGAGTCAGATCCGGAGTATTTGCAGACTGCCTTCACTCCCTAGATCCCCCTCCACTCCTCCTCCGCCCCCCAGAACTTTCCCCTCAGGGCTTTTGGGACTAGAATACCCCACTAACTCTGACAGATGATCTTCGAGGGGAGAGAAATCTCTGACACTCCAGGCCCTAAGTGACAGCACACGGATATTCAAAATGATCCTGCTCATACCAGATAAAGGCGACTTGTCAGAGGGGGACAGATTGTTTTCAGCATCGGCTCCCGGAAAGCCTGACAAGTAAACGGCTCTCCCCGTTCTAGGACCAGGCTTGTGGCAGTCCTCAAAGGTGAGAAAGATGCTGGGTCCCAGGGAGTCACAATGCCTAGTTGACCTGTTAGGTCAACTGGGAGAGAGACTCAACTAAGAGTGAGGACTACCCAGACAGTAGACCCCAAACTCTGCATCCTCGCAAGAGCTCCCTTCTCCCTCACCCTCTGCCCCCAGCGCTTCTGTGCCATGGCCCCAGAGATGACTCTCTGACCTCTCTTCCACCCCTTCCCTCCCAACAGCATCCGTGTCTGGATCTCGTTAGTACTCTGCTTCTCGTTCTATCATGGCCTCAGCCACAGCAATAAATGCAGGGAAATATAACAACATAATCCTCTTCACACCATCCAGTCCCCAAAGGTCCTTATTCAGAATTCTCCATTTATCTGGTCATTAGATCTAATTAAATCCATCCAACTTAGAGCACTGATGAGTGGCACCACTTTCTCTCACCAATTAAAATAGAGGAGATTAAAGAATGCCCTCGACACTTTGTCCTTGCAAGGGTGGTGGCAGGGGAGGAACGCAGAGGACTGCCCTTTTCCTTTGAAGACATTGTTGATATAATGTGGGATCCTGCCAGGAAAATGTGCCCTTTGTGTGGCTTTTCCAGTTGTGGTCATGAATGTACATTAAGCAATCTGTTGTTTCTCGCAGAAATATCTACCTCTTTCCAGAGATGGTTTGAGCAGCTTAAACAAAGGGTATCTGTGATAACTGAGTAGAACACAAAAAGGGAAACGAGACTTGAGAAAGAAGGGAGTTAACAAATACCTTAATCCAAGTGGTACTTTACACATTTGTTGCAATTAATACAAAATCTGCTTGGAGCTTCCCAGTAGCTGAGGCAATAAAGGAAACATGGCATATTAACATAGCTTTCATTATTTGAAGGGGGGAAATGCACTTTTTCACTGTTCGCTATTCTTAAGGGATTATAAAAATGTTCTGGTTCTAAATTCTGGAAACAGCTTCACATGTAGTGCTTCGTTTTGGTGGCCTTGGATAATAGACAATATTATCAACAATATTATTTAATATTCACTGTCTTGCATTTTGCTAGGCTAGATATTGGGTGTGCAGGGTTTTGGAACACTGCTTCCTTCTGTGAAGGATCAATTTGCCTATATAAGGCTCAAGTAGTGATTGGACCCGTATCACAACAGAGCTCAGGCTCGGGCCCGCAGAAAGCATATTTCCTCCAAAGAAACTTTTCTTCATATATAACTTCTGTTCTCATTCTAGACTCCTTCAAAAGATACTCCAAAAAAAAAAAAAGCCTTGGATTCAAGGTCAAGCTCACACCCTGTAATCCCACTCTATCCCGAGCACTCACAGCCCCTTTTTCTGGGTCTTTGCAGCCCCAGATCTACTCAAATAGCTGTGTCTTTAAGATGTTCCCAGAAAAGAGCTCCCCTTTGCCCTTGACTCAGCAAAGGCCACCTTCAAGGATCCTCTGAAGAGCCTTCATTCCCCTTTCTCATGTTCCTATCTCCAACACTTGGCCAACCACTTGGCTCCTGCCTTGTCTCCTTGCTCAGCATCTGGATTTCTCCCTGCACTTTGGGCAGCCTCTCTCCTCCTCTTTGTGAATCACCAGGTGTGATGGTCATGTGCCTTCTTCACTGGGACATGCATTTCACTATACATTATTTCTGGGTGTGTCTGTGAAGGTGTTTATACATGAGATTTGAATAAGTAGATTGCCCTCCCTAGTGCCGGCGGGCACCTGCCAATTCCTGAGGATCTGAATAGAACAGAAGGTGGAGGAAAGGAAAATTCGTTTCGTTCTTTCTGCTTGACTGCTGGAACTGGGACATCGCTCATCTTCTCCTGTCTCAGACTGAAACTCACACTGCTGCCTCTGCTGGCTCTCAGGCCTTTGGGTTTGGGCTGGACTACATCACCGGATTTCCTAGGCCTCCCGCTTGAGACCGCAGATCAGATCGTGGGAATTCCCAGCCTCCATAATCAGGTGGGCCAATTCCTCATCAGAGAGTGTCCCCTATTGGTTCTGTTTCTTTGTAGAACCCTGACGGTGACACCAGGTACCTCTGAAGATCAAAGCCGGAAGCCCAGCAATTTCTCTTTTCACTGCCCAAACCCTGCTGAGGTCAAGCCCTGTTGTAACAGGCATGTTTCTGATTCCAAGTCTGGGGCCCTTCTCCTGTCATGACAGCTGCCACCTGTTCACCGTCACGGAGAACAGGGAGGAAGCAAAACCTGATGAAAACACAGAGAAGAAAGATGTTTGCGCCACCTGCCCATCATGGGGTTGCTTCAAGGGCATGCCCGGGCAGTTGTTTCTCTTCACTGTGATTTCAGTGGAGAATTGGGAAGAGTGCTTGTGGATCAAGACAAGAAGAGAGCAGCTGCTTGTCAGTGTTGCAGAACCAAGTTACGTGTATTTGGTTACCAGTGAGAACCGCGGCTTTGGCCGCCATCGCTGTGTGTCTTTTGGAAAGGTTCCTTGCATTCTCTGTGCCTTCGTTAATAAACTGGGGCTGGAGGTTTGTGCGTGAGGATTTAGTGAGATCGAGTACGTTGAGGGTGCAGCATGGTTCTCATCATCGGGGAAGACGTTTCCAGAAGGTCAGCCCTGCCTCCCTCTCCCCCTTTCTTCCTTTTCCTCATTCCTTTCTTCCTGTTGCTCAACTGGTCCCTGAGCTCAAAGGCGTTGGGAGAAGCCTGCGCTGCCGGTTGCAGTAGGAGCGTCATCTCCAAAGGGGGCGCTCTAAGATCAGGAAAAAGTCCTTTGGGGAACTTGACTGTACATCTGTGTACGCGGGTACCTATGTCTGGACATTTAAAAAATGACTTTTATGAAATCTTTGCCTTGATATGCTATCAATTTTTCCAGATGCCTTTTCAATATCTGTCTACAGAACTGTATGAAATTATAGTAAGTCCTACAGCCGGGGGGATGACGATATGACAGACATCTCTGGCTTGGATGCACGGGCGCGGGACCTGCTGCTGGTAGTAGGTCCACTGGGGGGGATTGCCAAGCTGCAAGCCTCGGGCTGGGTGGACGCGGAGCCGTCTGCAGCTGTCGCCCCTCGCTGCCTTCCCCAGGGCCGCACCCCCACTGGGGCAGCAGTTCTAGGTGCAGGGTTGGGGTGAAGAAGCCAGGAGGGCTCGAACAGCCTTCTCCCGCCCTCCTGGATCGGAAGGGAGAAGGCTCAGAGGGCCGCAGCTCTTCTCTAAGTTAGAAACCTAGATGCATCCGCTTGTGGGGTGCGGGAGGGAGCGCCCGCACCCCCAAAGGGCTCACCTCGTTTTATGCATCACCTTTGGCTCGTGCGCGGGGCGGCGGGAGCACCTCCCACCCAGTCCTAGAGGGAGGATGTGAGGACGGCGAGTCGCGCCTGGCGTGCAGTTGTCCCCTCGGGCGGGCTGGTCTTCCTCGGCCTGTCTCTGCCGGAGGAACCGAGGCTGGGTAGGGAGACCCTCCAGGAGGCCGCTTAGGAGGCCGGCGGCCTCCGTTTCCGCGGAGGCTGCAGAGGACGCGGCGCCTGCGCAGAGGCCTCAGTCCAAAGAGGCTGCGCCCTCCTACCGCGCGGCCGGGCCAGCCGCCTGGGAGCCGCAGAGGAGGAGGGTCCCGGCATGTGTCACAGCAACTGTGGGCTGCCACTTAACAGCGCCTGTCATCTTGTCCGTTTTGTCCACCTGCCAAGCCCGTTTCCACGGTCGCCCGGAGTGGGAGGCTGCGAGGCTCCCATCTGCGGCTGATAACAGACGGCCTTGCGTGAAGCGCGGGGAGCTAAGAGGCTTTTCTTTGCGGTTTGGAGAGACCTCTGGCTCCAGGCGCTGCTCTCAGAGGGCAGCGGAGATACTGTCAATTACAAACCTGTCCTCCAATCCTCAGGGCGGGATTGCCAGGAGCTCCTCTGCGATCCATGTTCCTGCGCCTTGGTGCTGGGAGCCGCTGGGGCTGGCGCTGGGTGGGCCTGGTTCTTCCCCTTAGCCCTCCTCACTGTAGACTAATCGGTCAAGGTGACTCACCCTGGGGGACGGTTGTGTTGCACAGAGTTCGTCCTATTTAAGGGTGTGGTCTCTCCCCCTCTACCATATTAGTATGCCAGTCCCAACCATGACTACCTCTGACAACCTACCCCAGAGGCTCCCCGCTTGTTTTGTTCACAGCACCCAAAGTCTCTCAGTAGTTTTGTCAGGGTGCCCACCAGTCAAAAGAACTAACAGGTCCATTTTTTATTAAAGAGCCAGGGTCAAACAACTTCACAAGTATCTATATCCTAACAACTTAGTAACCATTCAAAAAATATAAACTGAAAGAAAAAGACATTTTTATTTCTTTCTTGAATAATTGTCATTACTAATGGCATAGGTGCACCTGTTGGGCACTGCGCAACTTCTCAAACCCTTTGCTTTCGGCTTCACCTTGAGTTTTGTGCAGTCCTTGTTTCTTATCACAGCAACTACAAAACACCCGCCTTCAAAAGACATGACCCAATTAAGAGGAAACCATGAGATCTAAAGTTGAAACTGTCAACTATCTGAACCTGCTCAGTCTCCAGTAGATATTCAATAAATTGAAACATAGATAAGATATAGATATAGATATAGATATAGATATAGATATGTTTCCCTCCAAAAATTAATGTATCACATCTCATGTTGAAGGAAGTGGGTGAGTTGGTTGCTGGGTTGCGGGGAAGGGATGGGGAGAGAAAAGTCTGAGCTTGACCCACGTCTTACATTCTGAGGACACATTTGGAGGTTGTGCACCTGCCCTAAAGAGGCATTTCTAGGGAGTGTCATGAGGCCCGGTCTTTCCTGGGAGCGCTGACGACAGACTGTGTGGAGTAGGATGGGGCACCCCTGTGGGCTGGTGCTGGGTCCAGAGGGTCATGTCTGCTACTCTCTGGTCACTTCTCTTCCAGTAATTTCCAGATCCATTAATCATGACGTCCTCCCTTCTCCAGATAAATGTGCACCGTGCTCTTCCTGCGTGAGCAGAGCACAACAGTGGAAAGCAGGCCCGAGTGAGGCTGCCCACCATCTTCTGCCTGCCTGCCGGTGTGACTTTGCACAGTATCCGACTTCAGTGTTTCAAATTCTACATCTGTGACTTGGTTTAATGAGATGATGCACCCCACTGGTTTGTTATAAGACTGAAATGACCTAATGGGGATCAGAACAATGTTTGTCATGATTCTGTGCAGGCAGTTCTGCAAACGGATGTAACAGGACAGGCGTGGTCTCTGCTGCTACCTGGCCCATAGTCCAGAAGATAAATAGCAAACAAGTATTTGGCCAAACAGTTAATTGGTTATATTTCCGGTGTAAGTTTCAAGGAACTGTGTTTTCAGCCTGGTGTGGTGGTACTCATCTGTAGTCCAAGTACTTGGAAGGCTGAGACATGAGGATTGTAGGTTCCAGGCCAGCCTCAGTGTCTTAGCAAGACCCTGTTTCAAAAAAATAAAAAGGGCCAGGGGTGTAGTTCAGAGGCAAAACAACCCCGGATTCAATCCTCAGTACCACACAAAACAAAAACAACTGTGTATTATATGAGTATGTAACATGGAGATTTGATATAGATTTTAAGAATTCCTCTCAGATTAAATAACATTTACGTCAGGACTTAAAAGATAAATAGGAGTGAGAGAGGCTAAGACATAGTGGGTGGAGGGAGGTATGGAAGGATGTTCCTAAAATAGGAAACCTCATGACCAAGCCCCTGATACTGTGGTTAGTGTCAAGGGCCAGTGTGGAAGAGTGAGGTAGGGGCAAAGCCACACAGGGCCTGGGTAGTCTCTGTTAAGGAATCTTACATTTTTTTCCCCAAAGATGGTGGGATACCATTAAAGGTTTTTAAGCAGAGGATTGGTGTGATTTTCTGTATTACAAAAGATCACACTGGCTGCTGGCTGAGGAATGGACTCCAGTAGGCAAGAGGGAAAACAAAAGACCAGTTAGCATGCTATTTGTAAATCATATGGCAGTGGTACAGGAGGGGACAGATCTGAGAGATGATTAGGAGGCAGCTTGGGCATAATGGATGGATTGTGGAGAGAGAGGGAGAAATGGGGTGAATTCCCAGGAGTCTGCTCAGAGCACTGGATGGAAGGAAGGTGGGGCATGGTGTCAGGACCAGAGGCTCTGAAGGAGGGAAGGTGTCCGCCAAAGTCACCCACAGTGTGAGAGGGAGCAGATGATCCGCTCTCTCAAACCACTTTCTGCAAATACTTCTTAGATAGTTGAAACAAAAGAGGATTTCTATGATTTTCCTCTGAAATATCCAGATAACTACATCAAGTCTTCATTTGATTTCGTACAAACGCCAGAGCACCAGGGACGGAGGAAGACCTCCATTGTGGCCAGGAGCCTGCTGTGGCTTCAGAGCTCCTCAGTGACCCGAAGACACATTTAGAGTAATCAGAAACAAAGTTTATCATTATGCTGGCCACGAGCAGGCCCGGCCAGACTCTGCCAGCTCCTCTCTCCTTCTCTCTGTAGCCATCTTTCTTTTTTGTCTTTAAGGGGGAAAGAAAAAGTTTTTGATATTAATTAAGTTACATGGCAATTTCCTCCCCCTAATTAAAGTGGAACCTTTTCACAGGATACTTTGAAGTGCTGCTCTGTGAATATAAGAAACTTTTTATCCTCCGCCAGAGCTCTGTAGTGTCTCTTCATATTGTTCACTTCAGTCAGAATAAAACTCTTTCTGATAATGAAGGAAGAGCATTTAACTTTGTCCAGCCATCGCACAGTCGCGCCGTCCAGGAGTGGGGTGTGGGGAGACTGCGGGAGCGGCGGCGGGGCTCAGGCAGCTTGGGGGGCTTGGGGCCAAGGCTCAGGTGCATATGTGAGGGTCTGCAGGGTGCAGGACTGGAAGGTGGGTGAGGCAGACAGAACTAGGGATGGAAGGGGCGCTGGGATCCCTCGCTTGGGCAGATTGGGGCCCCAGCACAGCTCCACCGATGACTTTTTGCTTTGATATCCTCCGTGAAAGGTGCAGTGGGTTGATATTATTTTAATCTCCAAGGGACAGTTCCCGTGCTTTGTTTGGATTCAGAGTCCCCCCTGGGATTCCCAGTGATGGAACAGTGACAATAACCTGAGAAGAAAAGAGAAAGCGAGAAAATGGAGTGAAGGCGGCAGCCACGAAGGCGGGAATCAAGATAGGAAGGAGGGCGCGGGCCCTCCACCAAGAGGCTCACTTGGCTAGGGAGACATTTCTGGCTTCTCAAACCTGCAGTGTCCTCTTTCTCTCCCTCCAGGTTTTCCTCTTTCAACCCCTCCCAGTGCCCTCAAGGTGGGGAAAGAAAGAGACAGAGTCTCGTCCCCTCTCTGCCCAGAAACCAATTTCTTATGAAAACACCCCAGGGAGGAAGCAGAGGCCACGGGTTTTTATCTGTGAGTCTTACTGCAAGTGTTTTCCCTGTAGGCATGGATGGCCAGTAAAACACATACCACAGACAGAACCTGCAACAGCCCCCGTGTGTCCACCTCCTCCCCGCCAAGATGCCACCAGCCCAGAGTGTCAGACGCTTTAATTGGATTATTGCCATTTCTCCAGCTGTCTCAAGGTGTCTCCCCAATAGCTTCAAAGCCCCCAGACAAAGGAGAGGCCGAGTATCTTTAGTAGGTACATGAAGGAGGTGGAGATGGAGGGCGGCTCCCTTCCATTGGTCTCCTCCTGCCCCAGTCTCGAGCCAAGGACTTAGGTACAGGAGCGGGCCCTCAACAAGAGGCCTCAGCTTCCTGCCTGGCTGGAAGGCTAGGACAAGAAGGAGCCCTGCCTGTGGGGAATGGATGCTAAAACTGGGGTAGGAAAGGGGGTGTCATGAAAGAGCCAGGAAGGCAGCAGGGTTTCCCTGATGCCCCGCAGCTGAATTCAATACGTTTAACTCAACTTCAGAGTGCTACCGTGACTCCTCTGGAGGGTCAGGCATTAGGCAAGGTGGAGGAAGGAAGACAGGGAGTCCCTGCGTGCCAGAACTTTCTGGCCTAGAGGGGAAGTGGCTCTGTGTAGGAGTGACTCCAGTGGAAGGTGTCTGAGTTCTACAAATGTAAGAGAAGAACAAACAACGTGCTCCTCCGGGAGCATCAGGAGGGCAAAGGATTCTGACTAAGGGGGGATCTGATAAAAATATCCCGGAGGCATGGCTCAGCACCTGCATGACATTTGGACACGTAGAAGGTGGCAAGAGGAGAAACTTCTAGATGGGGGCAGTGGCTGAGAGGTGCTGAGGAGGGCAGTGCCTGGTGTACACATGTGTTTGGGGTACTGTGACTAGGATGGTATTGTTGGAGCATACAGGAAAGTTGGGGAGGAAGGGGGGTGACATCTGTGTAAGGACTTGTCTCTAGGCCCAGCAGTGTGGATTTTCTTTTCTGTATCATGGGGAGCCAGGAAAGACTTAGGAGGTGTGCAACGATGGGATTAGAACTGTATTTTAGAGGAACAATTCCGTTCCCTTTTGACACATACTCCCTAATCCTTTATCCCTGCTACATGGCTTGCCATCAGAAGAACAAGGAATGTTTAACCACACTTTAATGTGTGGCCGAAAAGAAATCCTGAGCCATGGCACCAGCTTCCTCTTCCCCTACCTGCTGAACCTGGCCTCTGTGTGTCTGTAGCTGCTCTGCAAATAACTTCAGCAAAGCACGGAAGACAGAATTGCTCTTCCTAAGGACCCCTGGTTAAGCACCATTCCCATCCCTGACCATGTGGACTTTGATTAGGAGTTCTTACAATAACGATATCAAATATACAAATATTTGAGATTTGCAGGAAAAGGGTGATGAGAGCCAGGGATGGATAGGGTTAATCGGGGAAGGCTTCCTGAAAGAGGTGGCCTTGTGATGGAGATCTCACAGGTCATCATAAAACGAGTTAGCAGGAAATACACGGGAGAGGCAGTTCTGGAAGAAGAATCATCAGAGGAGGGTAGCAAGCAGGACAAGGCAGAAAGCAGTGCAGTGGGGAGACTGTGGAAGGACTTGAAGGTGAGGTGCCGTCAACAGGGCTATGAGTTTCCAGTGGTGGAAGACTGGAAGGTGGTCGGTAAATAATGGACCACATCGACTCCTGCTCTGGCGTGCCTCCTCCATGGCCTCCACCTGCAGTGCAGGCAGGCTCCCCTTATTCTGTTCCCCGGGGATACAGCCATGCAGGATGGGTGAGAGGATGCCCTGCAGTGGATCTGGTAGAACTGGTAGTCATTGTATCCCCTGAAATTGGCAAGGGCAGGAAAGGTGCTCCAACCAGGGCAAGTGGTCCTGCCAAACTGAAGCGTGGAGATCACAAATGTACAGCTGTTCTAAGGCCTTAGGCCCAAGGCCCACGTGATAACCTGTGCCTATGTTTTGGCAATGGATTTGTGCTGGCTAGCTGAGAACTAGGATAGAGTCTTAGATGGATTCTGAGTATCTAAAATTCCCCTCCGTGTCATGGTGTTTGTTATGCAACTGACCAAGGCTGTGAAATTGCAGGTTCTATCTGGTCACATTTGTGCATCTGCACATCTGTGTGTCTGTGCACTGGACTGTCTCAGTCCAGTTTATACATCAAATCAGAACAAAAGTGGTGCTTAACCAGGGCATAGAGCTACATAAGACAATATGGCACGCTCAAGGACATACTTAGCTGCTTTTCATATCACAGTGGTCTTCCCCAAAGGAAGGCGAGGAAGCCAAACACACACTATATTTTGACCGTCCCCATACATGGCTTCATGGGAGAAGCACTTTCTTTGATGAAGACAACGAATTTCACCTGGATGAACAGCAAAGTAAGAAAGTTAACCTAACAACTATTTTTGGCTTTACCATTTTTTGAAAAAAAAAAAAAGAAAGCCATTCACATACCATTTAATGTTCAAAGATCCCCTAAAAGGACTCCAGGGTAGATTTTATTATCCCCATTTTATAGAAGAGGAGACCAAAGTTCAGAGAGGTTAAGTAATTTCCCCTAAATCCTACAGCTCCTAATTGTAGAGGAAAGACTCAATCTCTTTTCTTCTAAGGCTAAATCGGATATATTTTCTGCCCCAGACGCAGTCCTAAAGAATACTAATTCCTCTTCATTGGAATACAGCAGGGTCCATGACTACTAGGATTCAACACCTGATTCTTATTGCAGGGCTTCCTAAGGGTTGGGTCTTTAGCACTGATGAAAGCCAGGTTCCAGCCGCCAGCCGTAGGAGACACCTGCGGGTGTTCCAGCCAATCCAGAGACCTAGAAAGAAAACCCAAGCATTCTTAACCTTTAAAAAGATCTTAGCCTGTGGACAGATAAATTAACTCCAGGGCTCTGGGGAGATTAAACCTTATTTTATGGTTTGCTTGTTAAAAACGCATAACTCCAAATCTCACCAGAGATTGCAATTAAGATAGCACAAGGCTAAAGCTATATGAGAAGTATTATTTACTCTCGGCTCCCTGCAAAGTCCAAAACGACAATGGGCTTTTCCATTTCGTAACCTGCAGTCGATCTGAAGCCACCTGCCTTTGTACCTAAAATGCTTTAGGACACATGCTTCTCCTCTCCCAGCATAGCTGCCGCCACAGTCCTGTTATCCTTTGTGACTGCCCAAAGTAACCATAAAAACCCAAAGTTAAAACAAAGTTTTCCGGTTGTTAATGTTCAAGAGACACCAAGAACATTTTTTTTTTTTACCATCTGTTTCTCTACTGTTCCCACCTAAGGGGCCCTTTCTCTGTGTTCCCCTTTGAATGCCTAGATTGTACCAGCCCCAAATAGCTCCCTGATTTCTAGCAAAGGCCAAGGAAGAGCCAGGTCACCCCCTCGCTAAAATATGCCCAAGAAAAGCTAGAGGTGTAACTCAGTGCTAGAGCATTTGACTTACCTCTCATGAGGCTCTGGGTTCAATCCCCAGTGCAGCAAAAGAAAAGAAAGAAAGAAAAAAATGTTCCCATGAGAGAACCATTATGAGCCTTCTCAACCATCTCTATTAGAGATTGCATGCAGAGTGATGAGGATTTTTCTTTCCTAAAGTTCTGTGAGAAGTTGATTCATTCGTTACTCAAAAATTATCACCAGCTAGTATTTAGGTTATTCTTTCCAGGATCCTCATTACCTCTCAAGATCAATTGTCCTTTTTTCCATTCTGTATGTATGGAAAGGACACTTATGGGATAAGAGACTGTCTCTATGTAATTCCATCCTAAGCGTTGTGCAATAGGGAGCATCTCAGATCTATCTTTTCCATCTTAAAACTCATGTCTGGGACATTTGATTAGTGTTCAGATTCCAGGCTCCATTCCAGGGCTACTCTATCAGGTGATTCTTATAATCAGATACATTTAGTGAAGTGGAAAGAACATTGAACTAGGAGATAGGAGAACTGGGTTTTGACTAATCTTAACTACAACTGGCTGTTGGATCTTGATCTAGTTATAGGGTCTTGCTGCCTATTAAATTCCTCCTTGCAAAAGAAGGGGCTACTGTGATGAAGTGTGTCAGTCACGTTCTGATGACTTTATACGCATAAGCCTGACAAAGTAGCCTCAAGGCCACACAGTAAGTCAGAGGCAGGGCCAAAGTCAAACAGGTTGGCTGAACTCATGAGCTCAGACTACCAACCATTATATAATGCTACCTGTCTAGGTAGGCACTCTCAGCTCTACTACCTTGCAAGCATCTCTTCCAGACAAGGGGAAGACCTCGTGTATTACATGAGAAGTAGACCTTCCATTCCAACTTGCTCCATCTCTGTGCTGGGTTAGCACCCCAGCTCCTGAATTACACAAAGACCCTGGACCAGCCCTGCATTTTTTTTCCCTTTTTCTTCTCTGGTGATTATCTGGGGCCGATTTGGCCACACCTCTAAGTCTGTTGCCTAGCAAGCCCCAGCACATCTGGAGTCCTGCTGTTGTCTCAATTGCACAGCTGTCTACAGCAAAGATGCAGTCATCAGAAAGCTGCTGCCCAATGGAAATCCAGAGAGCAATCTTTATATGGATCAGCTCTTTATACCTTTGTGTGGATTTCGCTTCTCACTCACAAAGACAAGGGAGCGAGTTAGCAGAGTTCATACTGAGATGTGAGTGGCTTTATAACCAGCATGAGGAAGATTTCCACAGAAAAACCTCTTCTTTCCTGGTGACAGACCTGAATTTTTGCTAAGGGGGGAAGAAAAGCTCTCTCTTCGAGAGCATTTGTGTGGACACAAGTGCTTTGAAATGGAGAAAAGCTAGAAGATTCCTCTGAGGCAAAGAGACACCGCCACATAGCGCAGGCCCCAAATTTAGGTTTTTGCAGACCTGCACAGCAAAAACTTTCCAAAAGCTTAAGGAGGCAGAGCCAATTTGAAGCTTTTCTTTTATTTTTGTGCAACAGGGTAGAGGATATTGTTTTGGGGGTGGGGAAGATTGAAACCTACAGTGAAAGTAAATGAAAAACCAAAATCACTGCTGGAGGTATAGATAAAATCCAGAAAAGAAAAAAAGAAATCCAAACTGACCAGTCTTATTTAGCTCCCCAAGGAGAGAAGTGCTGGGGAAAAGAAGAAAGTGACAACAGTAAGCCCTATTATCTTGTAGTCTATTAATCAGGCCTCCCCGTAGCTGACACTCTTTCGGACAAAGGCCATTGATGTTCAAGATGGCGACCTGGGCACTGCAGGGGCCTGAAGCGGCTTCTGCATCCACAAAGATCAACGTTGAACCTCAGAATGTCAAAACTGGATAGCACCTTAGAAGTCTTTTGGTCCAACCCCCTCATTTTGCAATTGAGGAAACTGAGGCCCAGAGGTCATGAGGCTTGGTGATGTAGAACTAGGAAAGAGACCCCTGAAGCCTCTGGATTCCAACAACGCTGCTGTTAACAATTGTTCGAACACGGGGTGATCTGTGAATAAGAAGGGGGTCACTTTTATTTACCATATTTTCCGATTGAGTCAAGCTCATCAATGGCTTTTTAATATGTTAACTATATTAACAGTAAGTTTCATCCCTCTGCGTTTGGTGTGTCTGTAGTTAACTGTGCTTCCAATATGCAGTTATCTTTATGTGAAGGCCAAAGAGCTGAGCCGGTGAGCTGGGAGGATGATTCCCTCCCTCCCTCGGTGTTGTCAATGACCTAATTTATTAATTTTACCTCCCTCCCAGTTTAGCAACCTGGACACAACCAGGGCCCTTCACATTAGCTGTCAGCATTGTCACGAACAGTTGTAGCAATAATCCTGAACTCTGACAACTTCCTTTATTTTTAGACCTAAATCCCATTTTATAATATAAATATCACACTCTAGGCAGGGCACCGCAAGCAATTATTGCACTTCCCAGGTGAGGTGAATTTCTTGGCCTTGACTCTTCAAGGCAGCGCCTGAGATGTGCTCTAATCACTCAGAGACACTGGGGCAGAGGATTATTATACTATTAGACAGTACGGGGGGAAAAAGAAGCCACCTGTTTCACTGGCAGATCGCCAAGTCCTTCCCTTCAGATAGAAAAACAAAGGCGGGGCTGGTTGTAGGTGCATGAGAGGGTAAGTGGGTGGGGCCACAGCGCCTTCAGCCAGGGAGCCATCTCAGCTGGGGAGGGGGCAGGGCAGGCTGTGCTTGCAATGTCCAGATGCCTTTCACTGCATTGCTGCACGGATCCCCACGATGGTACCTTGGATTTTTATCTAGAAGTTAGAATGCTGGATGATGTCTTCTGTAATGCATTTTATAGTCTCCTACTGTACAGATGAGGAAACTGAGGATTGGAAACGAGAGGTAATTTGGGCAGAATTGTTATTCAAAATCAGATCTTCCCAATACCTTCCCGCTCTATCACATTACTCATTGATCATGGATTTCCTCCACACCCCAGCGAATTAGTTCAGGCAAAAATGAGGTTCTGAGTTTCATTCATTGATTTGACATTTGTTTCATTAATATCAATGGAATAGCAGTAACATAGGAAGCACTGTGGCAGGCTCAGGAGCACAGTGGTCCTAATTTACCTCAAAGGAGAATTTTCCATGATTATGGATTCCAGGTGAGCAACCAAGGAAAATCTTGCAGACAGAGTTGCAGAAAGAAATGTCCAAGTCATAGTATCCAGTCTTCAAAAGAAGAGAGCTCTAATGCTCTCTGCCCTCTGCCCTCAGCCCTCCACCTGCCCTTTAAGCCCAGCATGCCCCTCCAGCTTCACCTGGCCTCTCAGGAAGAGCCCACCATGCTAGCCCCACCCACCTTACACAGTGCACACACTCAGCCTCCCACACTGCCCTGACTGGCACTGTCCACCCACATCTCCCTAAGCATCCATCACACGCTTGCCCATGAGGTACTCCTCCCCTCCTCCCAGGTCCTGGACCGCTAAGACTGCACCATGGGCGTGGTGCATGTGGCCCATGAGCCCCCCTCCCCTGCACATCTGCCTGCCCCCAGGCTAATGTCTCCGTGCTCCCACAACTCCTAGCCCCGTCTCCCTGCACACTCAGCAATCACTCCAACTTCTGTGTCACACTTTCCCAGAGCTCCCTCTGACAAGTTTATCAAGTTGAGAGATGACACTGTCAATGTGCATATAGGGGAAAAAAAAGAAAGAAAAAAAAAGGAAAAAGAAGAAGAGAGAGAGAGGGAAAAAAGCCCAGGAGCCTCCCATGGTGCAGCAAGGACACAGTTCCACACTCCCAAGGTCATGCGGGCAGGCTGGGAGAGCACCCTCATTCTTCACCATCACCTGATTCTTAAGTGAGCCTCCCTCGTGGGCGCCTGCACAGCTCCCTCCTGCACGCTCCGGGGTGGAGAGCATCATTGCACTCGGTCCAGTAGGAGATTGCTTGGTAA
Source organism: Glis glis (assembly GCA_004027185.1). Taxonomy (NCBI): domain Eukaryota; kingdom Metazoa; phylum Chordata; class Mammalia; order Rodentia; family Gliridae; genus Glis; species Glis glis. The sequence goes on along the minus strand of PVJS01008143.1, from coordinate 23,057 downwards.
GACAATGGCTGAGCTGATAATGCCAGCAAAGTCACGACACCGGGGACCTCTTACAATTTTAAGATCCAATCAACTTTAAAATATTACCGTCTAAGGCGGATTTGAGCAGGGGCTATAGCAAACAATTGATCGTGGTGTATTTACCGAGAGTATGGGCACCCTGCTGAAATATTAATCTAGGATGGGAGGTGGGGACAGGAGGGGCTGAGAAACATGAGGCTGCCCGAGTTTTTTCTAAAAGTCCTTTGACAAAATAACTTTGATTAGGGAAAAACAGATGCTATTTTACTGTGTGTGTGTGTGTGTGTGTGTGTGTGTGTATCATCTATCTATCGATTGATCATCTATCATCTATCTAGATCCTATTCTTTTGGGGTGTGTGTGGTACTGGGGATTGAACCCAGAGGCATTCTACCTCTAAGCTATACCCCAGCCCTATTTTATTTTTTATTTTGAAACAGGGTCTCACTAAATTTCTGAGGGTCTTGCTAAGTTGCTGAGGCTGGCCTCGAACACCTGTCTCAGCCTTCAAAGTACTGGGATTACAGGCATGTACTACCACGCCTGGTTATCTCTATTCTATTCTTTATAAAAATTCCAAAAGTCACCAACATAGAAGGAACTTGTGAAGTGACCTGACACTTTGCACAAGCCTCTGCCTACCTCTGCCCCTCACCCAGGTCCTGAATATTCTTCAGGGGGTGCCTGGCACCTCTTCTCTCTGGAACTCAGCTTCTTCCTACTTTCATTCTCTCCTCCTCAGTGTCTTTCCTGTCTTCCCCTGGAAATTCTGCAACCTCAGTTCAGGAAATGTGGCTGGGTCTCAGGACATTCAGCGTGAAGGACCAGGCCCTCATGGAGGTGAAAGATGGGAGGTGAGATGAGGGGAGACAGAAACCTCATGCAGTATTGAGGAATTTATCCAGCACACATGCCCAGCAGAGTAACACCATGCCCTGCCTCCCCTGCCACGGAGGCATCAAATTCGTCGACTGGGTCATCTTCTCCAGCACGGGCCTTGAAGCATGGTCATGAGAAGAAGGACAAAGAACAGCCTCTTTTCTGGCAGAGCAGAGCTTATTACTGCAGTTAACGGCAGGGTAGAGGGAGGACCAGCCCTGTGGGAAGCTGAGAAACTCTAGTCTCTGACAGGCAAGACCATGGTCAGAGGGGCAAAGTGGTACCCAAAGACCAGGGTGGGTTGGACTGGGGCGGGCACTCCACGCCCAGGCTCAGTGCTGGAGGCAAACACTGTCTTTGGGGAGAAGCCCCCCCCCCTGAGAAAATCCTGCTCATCTTCCTACCAAGCAGGACTACCAGCATCCCTCCAGTAAGAGACACTAGGTTCTTTTTAAAGATTTATATGAGGCACAGTCACGTGCTGTGTAACAATGTTTTGGTCGATGGGCTGAATGTATGACGGTGGTTCCATGAGGGACATAGCAGCTGTCTTAGTGTATAAGCATACTCTGTGCTATCCATGCAACAATGAAATCACCTAACGGTGCATTTCTCCAAATGCGGCCCCCGTGTTAAGCAATGCGTGACTGTACCTGCATTCACAATTCCTTGTTTGTTTTGGAGAACTTGACCCACTGGTTCCTGAGAGCCGCTGTGTGCTGCTCTCACATCTCTCTGACTTTGTCTAGAATCCTGGCTTTGTGAAGGACACTTTGCAAGGTCACTCCTGTGTCAAGCTTCGTCAGACTTTCCTGAGGCCAGGCTTGCGTCTCCCCTGTTTGCATTTCCATTGCACATCGTGTGGAGTTTTGCTACACTAATCACCACACTGAAGTAGAGCTTTGCTTGCCTACCTCTTCCTTGGGTTGTCAACTTCTTGAGGGGAGGGGCCTTCTGTCTCTACACCCCCATCCCTTGGATGATGCTTAAAAAGTAGTTAATGTTCAAAACATGCTGAATATGCAGAGAAAGGCTTCCCAGTCTTTGCCAGTAAAAATTGTTTTCTTCTAAGCTAAATCAATTAATCCATCAATCAATATTGGGTCAAGGGAAAAAATATTAACTTGACAGACAAAAGAAGTTCAAAAGATCTATTGTACATCATGGTAACTATAGTTCATAATAATGTATTATATACTTGAAAAGTGCTAAAATTTTAAGGCTTTTTGGTGGGGGCATGGGAGGAGATACTGGGAATAAAACCAAGGAGCATTCTACCTCTGAGCTACCCCCCGCCCTTTTAAAATTGTTCTCTTTTTAATTTTGAAACAGGGTCCCGCTAAGTTTCTGAGGCTAGCATTGAACCTGCAACTCTCCTGTCTCAGCCTCCCAAGTACTGGGATTACAGGCATGTGCTACCATACCGGCTAAGATTTTACTTTCCTCAATACACACACACACACACACACACGAGGCCATGCATATGTGAATTAGCTTGATTTAGCAATTCAACAATCTATATATATATCAAAACATTATATTGTACACCACAAATATATATAATTTTGTCAATTAAAAATAAATAAAGCACATGTACAAAATATTAACACGAACCCTATGAAATCATTAGTATTCAACTGCTCTAGACCTACAAAAATAGTAATTTCCTGTGGTTCAACCCAATTTATGACTGACATCACCCTCAAGAAGAAAAGGAGTAAAAAAAAAAAAAAACGAGCATTTGTTGAGCACCGACTGTGTGTTGGGTTTAGTTTAATCCTCAAGTCATTTCTAGTGCAGAAGAAAACTATGAACATAAAGGAAGCATAATCTTCAAATGCTAAGCTGGTCAGAGGTGAGGCTGGGTGGACATGCCTTGGCTAGCTGGTGAGAGCCTCGTGGAGCTGTGTCCCTCTCCTTTCCCTCCATGATGGACTTTCTCAGAGTAAACCCTGGCAATTGATTTTCTCGTCTGTTTCCATTCTACGCTCTGGCAGGACCCTCAAGGGCAGGGGTCAAACTTGCTCCTCTTTGTATCCCTCTACCCAGGGTGATGTCTGGTGTTCTGTTGTACTCACTGATGAAGTGAGTACAACACTTGACTGTTGTCTGCTGATGAAGGAGTCCAAAGAAAACCACGAAAGAAGGCCAACAGGAACTCAGACGTCTCAGAGTGGGATGTGCACAAGTCTGCAGCTTCCCACTAGGGGACTTATGCACCCAGCATGACTTAGGAGCAGAGAGAGAGGAGTCAACAACACGGGGACAAGGCCCAAGATGGGCCAAGATGGGGGTTACAATGCCAGATAAGGGTCAACAGGCACATCCTTTTCCATTTCCTTTTTTTCTCTGGTTCACATAGTTTTTTTTGTTTTGTTTTGTTTTGTTTTTGTATTAGGGATTGAACCCAGGGGCATTCTATCTCTGAGCTACACCCTGAGCCCTATTTTATTTTTTATTTTGAAACAGGGTCTCAGTAAGTTGCTGAGGGCCTCACTAAGTTGCTGAGGCTGGTTTTGAACCTGAGATCCTCCTTTCTCAACCTCCCAAGTACAGGGGTTACAGGTGTGCACCACTACACCTGGCCCAGCATAGTTCTTAAATAAACCTTGATGTCATTCCACATCCTACATGTGCTCCTCTTGGAAGGGACCAGCACTGTCCTTGAAAAGATGCATGATACACTCATAATAACACTCTGCGAGCACCCTGAGATACGTACTATCATCTCCATTTTATCTGCTTCACCCAAGGTCACAAGCTAGGATTGCAGATGAGTGTGTGTGTGTGTGTGTGTGTACATACTTTTATTGATGCATTGTAAGTATACATCATAGTGAGGTTCAAAGTCATACAAACAAACAGGTACACATATCTTTGTGTGTTTCCCCTCAGGTTCCATTCCAAACCCTCTCCCCGTACGTAACAGTGAGATTAGTGATATCCGCATACATGGGCATAGCAGAATTTGATTCCAAAATGCATCCTTGTAATCACTGAGCCTTTTCAGTATAAGATCTGAATCTTGGCTGGCCCTAGTTTCCTGGAGAATGAAATTCAGCATGTTTGCCTGGAGTCTTTGGTGACCCAGGCAGTGTCAGGGCCAGAGGTGCACACAGGCGTCTTCTCTGGTTTTGATACATTGTTCCCCAACCACTGGGACAAATCAGGTAGACATTGGAGCAGTCTTGGCCCCTCACCAAGCCCAGCCTCATGCCAGGCCTTGGAGCCTTTCATTTATCATCCTCTATAAGGAATTAACTCATTGGGGCTGATTTATGGAGATAGGCAGGAGCCTCTGCCAACAGAGCCCTGCAGCTTGGTGTCTGGCCCCTCCCTGCCCCTGAACACTCCCCACTGGCATCGAAGCTCCTTTGGGATGAGGAGCTCACTGACTCATGGTAGATTTAAGCATATGCACTCCTGACCCCCAGGATCATGTGCTTTTTTCTCCTTAATCTTTAAGGAGGCATATCTCCAAGGGGAAGCAGAGTTTCAGAAAGAGGAGAAGGAGGTAGCAGAGCGAACAAACCCTGCATATGCTAAGAGCTCTATTCCACACTTTGAATGACAGTGAAGACATGTCTTGTCAAATTACAGCTTCAGTCAAACACAGCCAACCCTCACCAACGTTGACAACAGAATGATTTCACTTAAAAAAAATAGAGAAGGGAGGGAATTAAACCTTGGGCTATTAACAGGGTTCCCATTTTTACCTAGTGAATACAGGTTTCCACATGTTCTAATGCAGTCTTCCAGATACTGTTTGCAGCTGTGAGCCAGAACGGTCCAAGTTCTGTCCATGTCCAAACTACTTTTCTAGCTGAAAAGAGATGTCTCAGGGGAAACTGCCTCAAGCCAGGCAGGCCACCCAAGAACTAAGGAATGCCAGTAGAATGGTCGGTGGGGTGTCCCGTGACAGCTGTCTCTGATTCCCCCCCCAGTGCTGCCCCTTGCCAAGTCACAGGGTGGGCGCAGAGCTCCCTGTGCCCCTGGACTTCTAGTTCTCATCCAGGGGAGCCCTTTCAGGATGTCAGCGCTGATAGGGGGTGGAGACACAGAAACCAGAGGTCAAGTCAAGGTCAGCCCTGGGGGAAGGTAAGCAAGCTATCCAAGCTAGTATGAATGAAAGAATGGACCAAGTTGGGTAGAAGCACAGCTGAGGCCGGGATGGCGACAGCAGATGAGTTGCTACCAAGGGTGGGCTGCGGGGACAGCGGAGGGAGGAGAAACCATGAGCAGTGCTAGCAGCCTGGGCAGAAGAAGGAAGGGTGAAGGGACCAAGACAGGGGCTCGCAGCTCCATATGCAGGAGCAACATTGGGATAGGTACTTTCTAAAGTCCATGGACCCTGTTCCCATGGGTACACCTTTGTAGATTTAAAGAGGGGTATTCGTAGCCTCTTTCCATTCAGGATGTCATTCAGCCCTGGAAGAGGCAGCCCTGGCCTCATATTGAAATTTTTACCATAATCATCATTGCCGACTCCACCAGACCGATCTACTTGGCTTCTACATTCGACCTCCTCCAAAGTCTTATTTTTAAATGTCCTTTAATCTGTGTCTTACCAGTCTGAATTCTGACTCCCTATCTATTCGCCACTTTAGGTTTTTGACTTGGTATCTTGATTTCTGCTTTCTTGCCTGCATTTTTCTTTTTATTTTTTCTGGTACTGGGGATTGCACCCAGGGGCTTTTTTTTTTTTTTTGGTACTGGGCATAGCACCCAACCCTATTTTATTTTTTATTTTGTAATAGGGTCTTTCTAAGTTGCTGAGTGTCTTGCTAAGTTGCTGAGGCTGGCTCGAACCTGTGATCCTCCTGTCTTAGCCTCCCAAGTACTAGAATTACAGGTGTGTGCCACCAGGCCCAGCTGTATTTGTCTTTTAATAATGCTCTGCTCCCGACCACAAATCAATACTTTTAGGCCCAGCATCATTTTACTGGTTCTTTCCTTTCTACTGCTTGGACCCCCAGATGATCTTGTAATTCACAAAGGAAGTGGAAGCTACGTTGATATCAGGCATCCTTGGGTGACACACCATCTCTACAAGTCCAAGTTCACTAGTAAGTACTAGTTATCTTACAATCATGGGCATTTGATTTTGGGAGATGCTTCATAAATATCTAATTTGATGCCTCTTTCATTTGGTATACACATCTACATATTAATTATTTCAAAACAATAGACTACCATTAATTAATTTTGCTAAATACCTCACATGTATCATTTCATTTACTCCTGACATCAGTTCTGTGAGGTAAATATTGTTACTCTCATTTTAGAGTTTAAGAAACAAAGCTGTGTTCTTCGCTACTGTCCCATACCGACACTTGACACTATTGGTCCTAAAGGTTTTGCTTGGATGTCAGCCATAGAGAGGGACATAGAGACCTCTTGGGACATCCTAGTCCATCCTTAGACAGCTCTGACTTTGAGAAGGCACCTTGTTATTCCGAACTGAATAACTTCTCCTTATAATTATTACCCATTGCCCTGGTTTTACACTTTAGTAAGATAGAACAAGTTCAAACCCTTCTACCACATTATTGCTCTCTAAGTACTGTGTCCCACCTGGTTTTTATTTGTGTTTTGAAATTTTCAAATATTCCTAAGTTCAACTTTTCCTCACAGGACTGTTTTTGATGATACCTGAGCACTCCAATTTGCCTTCCATTATGGTATCCTGGGTAGGACCTCAATAATTGTACTGTAAATACAAATTATATTTCCTGGGTTACTACTATCTTCTCTCATGCTAAATTTCACAGGATAATCAAAAGACTTACAAGACAAGGTCCTTGCCCACAAGTGAACAATTGGTTGTTTTCTTGGATAAGAAACAATCAGGCATTATATTTAATAACCTGTTTATTGTATGGAACTGACTGTAGAAACGTTAGGAAATCTGTTAAGAAGGAGAGAAGTTGTCAGGGGCCATCAGGGAAGGTTTCAGGAAGCCTTGTGGCTTGGGCCTGAGTCTGGGTAGTGGGAAGTTTGGGGAATAGTGGAATTGGGGGGTGGGGGGGTGGATTGGATGGTACACTGCAGGGCTGAATCAGACATGCGTACTGTAGGTAAAGAGTGGAGTGGCTCTGTGTAGAGATCTGGGCACCAGGATGGGGAAGAGAGACAGATGGGGATGAGGGTGGAGGTGGGGACATCTTGAATACGGAGCTGAAGGATTTATGTGCGTGTGAGATCGCAGAATCAGTGAGGGAGAAGGAGGTTATTTTAAGGGCATTTCCTTCAGTCTGGCCTTTCATATATCTCACTTTCACAGGCCCAATATCTCTCTGCAGGGCACCTATGCTAATTTCTATCACCATTCCAATTTACCCCCAGCTGGCTTCTCTGTCTCTGTCGATTTCAATCAGAGGCAGTTCCTTTTTCTTTGCCTTTGCCTTAGCCCCTCTTCACCTGCCAGGTGCTGTGAGTGTACAGTGGGGCTCAGCGTTTCCCCCCTGGAATCCTCTCTCAGATACCTGCCTGCCTCCTTCCTTGCATCAGGCGCTCCTTCCACACATCTGCACAAATCTCAGCTAGCACTTCCTGCACAGTCTCCCCTTCAGAACTGAGTTTGTGCTTCCTGCTCCCCTCCCAGCCTCATTTCCAGCCACTCCCGTATGAGTCCCCTGTAAGCCCCAGGAGTACCGAAACCCTTTTAGTTGCTTGATCATTTCGCATTTTCTTTCACTTCTTGGCCTTTCTCCTCTCTTTCTATATGGAACACCTTTCCCCCCTCGCTCATCTTGCAATAATATCCTTTGAGTCTCAGCTCAGTGTGGCCTCTGGGGACACTTTCTTGGTTCACCCAAGCTGAATTAGGTGACCTTCTGCTTCTAGGTCATCTTGTGGTATTTCTTGAGCACTCAGTATACTGGGTATAAATGTGCACCTACCACGCTGGGCAAAAAGCAATAAAAACCAACTAACCTATCTTATCTTTATTGGAAAACTACTAGAGACTCACAGAATCCAAACTGGATAAACATGCTTGAAAAATAAGCAGGAACCACAGGAAAACCAGAAATCTGGCTGCGGGGACCACAGAAAAGGTCACGCACTGGATGCAATATGTTCTTCATGCAGCTGCTACTGCAGGGATGGACTTGACCTCCGAATGTCCCCACCATGGCAGAGGGAATTCCCACTCATGGAGAAACTTTAAATTAGGGGATCATTATCTTCTATCTTTCCCAAGTCCCCTGCCTTCTTAGTGAACATAATTACAGTCTTCCTTGAGATAGGGGGAATGGATGAATTGACCCCCCCCACCCTGTAATCCTGAGATGTACCTCCTCAGTTGTGATCTTTGAGAATCCAGGAAGCAAATCAGAGTGTATAGGAACCATCCCCCCAACTCACAGAGCAGTGAAGGTGCAGTAGGAAGCTGTCAGAGTACAGAACGAGATGATACCTAATAAACAATTTCCAGCATTTTGTGGCTGATAATAATTGCTCACTTAAGTGTCCTGAAGCTTTAATTTGGAAGGTCTGTAATCAATGACAGTTTTTGCCTGGAGGTAGCAGAAGGCTGAGTGACAGAGGAAAATTACAGGCTCTTGTGTGTTGCCAATCCCAGGAACAGGAGGAAGGGAGAGAAAACCTTCCAGGTTTGCAAATGAATGGAAATGGGAAGTGGAAGAAGGCTGGATTGAGACTTTGCTGGTGAGCAAAGGGAAAAGACTCTAGGAATTTTAGAGATGGGATCCATTTATTGGCAGGGATGGCTACTTTCCTTCTGTATTCAGTTTGTAGACACTTCACCTAGTTTCCTAGTCAGCTGTCCAAAGCTCCCCTTGAAACGAATCCCTTTCAGAGTTATGGGGTTTAACTTTTCTTAAAGAATCCTAACTCGGGAGGATCCTTCCCATACAACTTCATTTGGTTCTTGCAAGCATGACTCACAGTTCCTCTTAACTACCAGCTCTGGTCTCTGTATGCCTCCTGGATTCAAATGATACCAGTTTCCAACTTTGGATTAACTATTTATCTCTCCACATCCCTTCAACTCTGGTTGTTTACCTTAGCTTTGGCTTGCCCATGACAGCATTAATATCTTGAAGGGACTCCACCTGACAGGACACGAGCTCACCTCCACCATCAGTTGGCATTGAACACAGTCCCTAAGGGGAACCGCTCTTTTCCAGTTAGGGTGCCCTGGCACGTAGATTGTTCTATCTCTGACTACCATATATCTGTGTATGTCTTGCTCTCATCCTAGGGTATAAGATTGCAATGATAGCCCCAGGATCCACTCAACCAGCTCAGCACCAAGCCCAGACTGGAGTTCACTGATGGACTTTCAAGAGGAGTCATAACCATATCTTCTCCCCAGGGATACAGTGGGCAGAGGAGGAAGTCCCTTATATGGCATGATTTGGATGGTACCAGGAAGACCCACCCTACCCTGAAATATCTCTCTCCCATGTCTGTTCAGTGCCTACAATTCCTCCGTCAGCCACTGGGAGTCATGGTGTTGTGGAAGAAAGGGCATGGGATTTGGATTCAAAAGGTCCACTATCATTGGCTCCAAGCTCTGTCCTTTCTGTCTTTGTGACATTGGATGGACCATTAAGCTTTTGGGCCTCAGTTTATTTTAAGAAGCTAATGTGGAAGGAATTGTAATGTTCTATAAACAAAGACAGAAAACTCTAGAAAGATTAATTATACATTTAAAAATAACTATAGGAGAAGAGTTTGAATGTTCCCAATACAAAGAAATGATAATAATTACCCTAATTTAATCATGAAATGTTATAGGCATGCATTGAATTATAATACTGTACTCTATAAATAAGTACATATATTATATGCCAATTAAATATGACATGTTAGATGGTTTTTTAAAAAAAATCCTAAAGCTGTGTTCACAGATAAGTTATTGTTGGTCTTCACTTATTCAGTCCTTGAAAGCTTTTTACCTTCTGGAATTAAGTCTTAAGTTTAAACATTCATGAGAGGGGTTCAATTTTATGTATATTAGCTAACACCTTGCATCTTAGAAGCAGAAAATAAATGTCAGAGAAGAACCTAGAGCGATAGTCTTAGAAAAATTTGGAAGTTAATGAGATGAAGTGGTCAACCCTTTCCTTTGAAATTGAAAAAAAAATCTCTTGTGACCTCCTTCTGTGTTCAATATTCAACAATAGTGAATGGAAGGCACAGTGAATCACACGCTTATATACAACTTCTGTTGATTTACTTATACAACAAATAGCCCATAAGAACTTAATTTGTGCCGGGCTTTCTATTCTTTGCATGGGATGTGATGATGAACACATATTCCTATCCTCATGGAGCAAACAGTCTATAGGCACAAACAGGCATGTAACAGGTGGATTCTGTTACAGTGCAGCGAGGGCTCAGATGGGCGGAGTGCCAAGTGGTATGGGAATGCATAAGAGAGCACATAGCCCAGACAAGCCAGGTCAGAGAAGATTTGCTGGGGTGGCCTGTTTCAGAGTTAGCAAGTAGAGCTGGGTTTGGTGGCATGCACCTATAATCTCAGTACTTGGGAAACTGAGACAGGAGGATTGCAGGTTTGAGACCAGCCTTAACTACTTGGCGATACTCTGTTTCAAATTTAAAAAAAATAATAATAAGGGTTGGGGGTGTAGTTCAGAAGTATAGTGCCCCTAGGTTTAATCCCCAGTAACCAAAAAAAAAAAAAAGTGTTAGCTAATAGAGCAGGCAGGGGGAAGGGTAGGGAAGAAGATAAGAGAGTTCTAAGCAGACTGAATAGTACGGTGGGAGTATGGAGATGGCTGAAATATCATTAATCTGAGAAGCTAGAATGTGGTGCAGATGAAGTACAGAATGTGAGGGAAAGAACGTCAGAGAGGTAAATGGAAGGTGTCAACAAGGATCTGTACACACAGAAAGACCTTTACGCAGGAGGCAAGGGTCACAGAAGGGTTTTATGTAGGAGACTGGCTTTCCCTATTGCCATGTGTTAGCATAACTCTGGATTTGACAGATCTCCTGCCCACCTACTGTGAGTCCCAGGAGAGCTGGATAATATTCTTTTAATCACTATATCCCAACTGCCTAGCATATAGTAGACACTATATTAATGCTAAGGGAAGAAGCAAACAAAAATTATTGTCCCTTCTTCTGTACCTTCTGCAGTTGCATTTAGAATAAACTGGAATGAAACTGGAAAGATTAAATCAGAGTTCAGTGGAAGCCAGGAAGTGGCTTACTTTGCCTCTGTGAGCTGGTGGATAACAGAGTGTCTATTTTATTCTTCTTCTGGGCCCATAGAATAAGATGGCAATCTCAGATTTCTCAAGGAGATACTGAAATAAGGGTTGTAAGGTAGCTCCTGCCAGGTCATGAGGTTTCCAGCTAGTCCCCAGCAGGCGTCTTGCCACCCCCCCTCCTGTGTTAATGGCACGCAGACATCATGAGACTACTCATCCTTTCCTCTTAAGTGTGCGCTCAATCTCAATACATTCAGCAGAAATTCCCAAAGTTACCGTCTATGAACTAGAGTTTGCTCTTGAGATGGAATCTACTCTCCATGCCAGAGGTAAGGAATTCTATGAACCTTTCGAGTGAACCACAACCTGGAGAAGCCATTTCATTCCAGCAACTTTATTAACTAGTGCCCATGATCTCTATATAGTGCTCATATAATAATGCTGTGATTAAAGATTTTCATACTAAATCACATTTCATATGAAGTTCTAAGGCCCACAGCTTTGAACAGCTAGAGTCAGAACTAAACAGGTCATTTAAAGTACACATGCTTCCAGGCCATGCCCTAGACCTACTCTTCAATGTCTGAAAAGTCAGTATTTTGTCTGTCAGTACAGAAACCGTGGTTAAACTGAGGCAAAATCAAAACTGAAGTCAAATTGGCTATCTGATTGCAGTTGTGCCTAGATCATCCTTTCTTTAAGTCTTGCTTCTGTTTACATTACTCTTAGTATCTTTATTCTAAAAAAGAATACTGATCTAATGCACATTCCTGTTTTAATAAAAAGCTCTTTCATTAGAAACTTACCAAGCAACACTTGAATCTCATGTATTCATCTCTGAGAATCACCCACTTGTATGCAACTTCTGTTGATTTACTTATACAACAAATGTCCCATTAAAACCTAATTTGTGCCAGACTTTCTGCTGCTTGCTGGGACGCGATGGCGAGCACATATTCACACATTAAGATTATAAGTGGCAATGTACAAACCCTAAAATGGCCATTGCCATTAGATGACAATTACCTGAATCACAGCCATTGTCCCCAGGAAATCTGACCAACTTTTAATGATCTTATCTGGTAGCCTTCATCTCTTTCTTGCTCTGGGCTCTTACCTTTTCTGCCCTCCACCACTTACCAGGGTTGACTTCCTACGTCCCTTCCTTGGCTCTCCAGTCTGTCTCTGGCTCCGCGTATGTTTCTTTGTGTCGTCCTAGCCTCTTCTGACATTCCGTTCCATCCCTTGATCTTCCCCCTTTACTTTGTCCATCTCTCTCTGTCTCTACCTTCCACGCCCATGCTCCCACCTCCCAGCTGTCCCTCCCTCCAAGGTGGAAAGCCATTAAAGCCACTCCACACGCTTTCTTCCCACCGGCATGTCGCTAACGTTGACTCCTTGCCGCTCTCGCTCGAAATAGCTTTTGCCTTTTGTTGCCAAATCCGAATCTTCCCAGCAGTGAAAGTGTGGCTTATGAAAGCGAGTGCCTTGTAATTAAATAAATGGGTAATTTCAGTGTTTTTATTTTTATTTTTCTTCCCAGGGATTTTCTGGGTAACAGGATGGGAACAGATAGCAGTACTTTAATTCCTATTGACAGAGAGGAGAAAATAAGTTAGTGTATATTTAGGTTTTATTTGGGTATTTGTGATAATTAATAAGAAGAGAAGGAAACATCTGTCCTAGAAATGGAGACGATGAGAAGCAATGGAGGGGAAAAAATTGGCTGCATCATTTAAGACTGCTGGGAAAGGATAAGGCTGGCAAAAATACTGGCTGAGTTACAGTTTGGAGGAGAGGTAAGAAAAAATCAGTTTCATCAACTATATCAGAGGACAGTGTGGTCCTGAGGAGGCAGACACTCAGATAGATGAGATGGTGATGGAATGTGACCTTTATGGACAGTGGACCCCTCGAGGGGAAGGGGAACCAAGGGGAAGACAGACATCCTGAGGCAGGATGAAGCTCAGTCCACGATGGTTCCCCCGGTGGGAAGGAGATTAGCCGGTGTATTCTGTGCGCCACTGACAGTCACTCCCCTGGACCTCTGTGACAGAAGGAGGATTGGATGGTGGAGGCTGCATCAGAGGAAGCAGCAACAAGAAAGTGTGAGGCAGGCCTGAGTCTCAGAGCTGGAGCCAAGGAGTCGGCAGCCCGAGCGAGGAAGTGTGTGTGCCCACATGCGAGGGAGGGGATCAAGGATTTGGAACACCTGCCCAGAGAGGGCATCTCAGGCAGATGATGCTGACAGCCGGCCTGCCTCCTTTTTCCTTCCTCCTCCCTTCTTTATTTCCCCTTCTTCGCCCCCCCCCCACTTTGCTATTGACAAAACAAAAACAAAAGAATAAAAGAAACAAGAGTCCCTCGGTCTGTGACTAGTGACTTCTGTATATTTAGATCCAATGCAATTGTAAATATTTGTAGATTTGAAATTATTTCCATTAGTCCTACTTATAGGAACCATTCCTGTTAATCCACGACAGTACAGAACAAATAGCATTTTCACTAAAAAGATTGCAAGCTCCTTGGTTGAGCTGACATTTGTCCCTGAGAATAAAGGGTTAACTAATCTGAAACTAATTAGGCTTCATATGTGTATGATAAAAATTTTCTTAAAATGCTTTTATCATGTTTCAATATCACTATGAAATACTTGGGTAGATATTTTCTCCCTTATAAAGCTACACTACATTAAAATGTGGGACAGAGAATGAACTTTAGAATTCTGACATTCTTTGATTATTCAAATTGTTTGTTAAACTGATGCTCTTAAGTTTTCCCCTGGAGTGCTTTTTCTGTCATGTTTTATGCTATTTTTTCAGCAGTAAAGTTTCTGTGTAGCTAGATATCTAATACCCCTATGCCTGGTAAGAAGTAAGGTGTTGACTTTGTTAAATATTTATCTTTCATACTCTTTTATTATATTTACTTTTTCAGAGGTAGTGTGATGTCATGAGTAAATACTGACATTGGAATCAGAACTACCAAGTTCAAGTTCAAAACCCATCAATTTTACTTGCTATGTAATCTTGAGTAAGTCATATAATCTCTCTGGGTCACAGTTTCCAATATTGTTAAAAAGAAGATTAAGATACCTACCTCACAAGGTCTCTGTGGGGATTACTTGACTAACATAAAATTCTGTGTGTGCATATAGTAAATGTTCAATAAATTGCAAATATCATGGTTGCTGTTGTTATAGCATTCAGTACAGCTTTATGACCTATTAAGTTATATAACTATCAGACTTATTATTATTGATTTTTACATGGCACTATGAGGAATGGTTTTGTATTTCTTGGTATCACCTTTACTTGCAAGTAAGAGAAACCCAATTAGACAACTTTTGTTCATTCATTCAGCAAATTCAGCCTGGCCAGCAATGGCTTTAGGGGCTAAGGTTATAGTAGTGAGAAGACAAAGCCCCTAGTTTTATGATGCTTACATACTAGTAGACAGCAACGAAATATAAAGGATGAATAAAAAGAGAATACCAGATTTTGATAAGGTACTTAAACAACATGCTGTATAGAACAGTACTAAGGAATCAGAGATAGCTGAGATTTGGGGGACAGAGAGGCTTCTCTGAGGCATTTGGATGATGAAAAGAAAACAGTCATGCAAAGATTCTGGGCAGAGATGAGGAAATGCAAAGGCCTTAAGGCAGAGAATGAATCTGACAGTTTCAAGGGAAGAAGACTTAATTAAGGAAGAAGATGTGTTGGAGAGATGGACAGGGGCCAGATCAGAGTCCTGTGGACCATGATGAGAAGTCTAGAATTTATTAATTATTATGGAAGTAATTGTGAGAAATTAAGCACAAGAATGACATTATCTTATTCAAATCCTGAAAGAGTACTCTATGTGCTGTGTGGAGATGGAGAATAGATAATATGTGGTCAGGAATAAAAGCAAAGACACCAGTCAGGAGGTTAGTTCCATCTCTTCCCACTTTGGGAAAAGAGGAAACAGAAAGAAATAGAGGTAGAACCAGCAGGATTTGTATTTTAGAGATAGAACCAGCAGGATTTGGGATAGGGCTGCACTGTCATGGGTGCAAAATAGGGAGGAGTCAAGGATGAGTCTTAGGTTTCTGGTCTCAACAATCGAAAAAATGCAATTGGTGATCCCATTTACTGAGAGAGGGAAGACTGAGTGAGGCTTAGGGGCTAAGAGGCTGGGGGACGGTTCAGTGTGGTGTTGGACGTGTCTGATCTAAATGCCTACCAGACAACCAAGGGGCATTGTTGAACAGGCAGTCAGATATATGGGTGTAGGAGTCAAGGCTAGCATTATAAATTCACAAGTCATCCAGCATAAATGGTATTTAAAGCCTTAGGACTAGATGAGATCACCAAAAGAGGGAATAGATAAAGACAAGAAAATGGTTTGAGACTGAACCTTGGCGATGCCAAGATTTGGAAGTCAATTAGAAGAGGACAATCTAACAAAATGAAATCCATTAGCCCAATAAACAACTCAATTTGGACAAGAGTGGGGCTGACCTCCTAGACAAAAGGACTGAAGGTTTACAATGCCAACAGGGCTCTGTGTTCTTGCTCACTTTCTCCCCCTCAACCTTTCAGTCTGACCTATTTCCATCTGTAGTCTTCATCTTAGATTATTTTTTGTTTGAAGAAAACATAGCCACAGGCAGCTCTGAATTCCACATTAGCAATGCAAGAGAAAAGTCAAAGTCTTCTCCCAATCAGAGTTTGAAACATCCTAAGGAAGATCACTGATTTGGCCTGGCTTGGGTCACAAGCCTATCCTTGGAACCAATCATAGGCCAGGAGAAGAGACAACATAATGGTTTGGCCCAGGCTGGCCCATCTGCTCCATGGGGGTCTAAGATGAACTTTCTTTCTAGGAGAGAGTAGCACATTTGCAGTTGCTGTGTGAGCACTGAGCCAGAATGCCTTTTCCATTTGGGTCTACTTCCTAATGATAAACTTGATGTGCCTGTCCATATCTCCAAATACAGTATGACACAGTGACTTGAGTTTTAGTTCTTCTTCTTGTTTGATATCTTCAAATTTAAATAAATAAATTTTCTCTCCTTTAAAGTCAGGATCGAGGCATTCATCATTTACCCTGGAAAATAAAGTGGGTCTTAAAAAAATAGAGGGGGGAAGACAATGAGGAACATTCTGTAGACATAGAACCATCTAATTCTAGAAGTGATGTGTTGCCAGAGAAGCCAAGGTTGAAGCTAGGGCCCCAGACCCAGAGTGTACTCCCTGCAGGTCAGCATCTCTGGAGGAAGATTTGATGGCCACTTGCATACCACCCTGCCTGCCCAGGGCTGTCCCTCTTGTAACAGGCTGAGCTAAGGCCAGGGGCAGGGGCCAGTTGGATCTTGCCAATTCTGCTGCAATGGCTACATTGCTACACACTCAGTAACTGCTGTTTTGGCACTAGTATCGGCCTGCCCCCCTTTTATTTTCTAATTCACTGTGCAGAAAAAAATGGAAGAATTTATTTCTAAGCCCATATATTTCAGGGGACTAAGAAAAAGTGACAATATAACTTAACTAACCAACAACATTATAATGTGAATAGCATGTTCCGTAACAGTGACTTAGTTGGCCTATTTAAGATACACATTTCCATCCCTGTATTAGTATGTTTGAACTGCTGTTCAAACATACTAAATACAAAAATAACCTCAGGCTGGGAAAGTTATTTTATTTATTTATTTTTATTTATTTATTTATTTATTTTTTTGCGGTACCGGGGATTGAACGCAGGGGCGTTCTACCTCCGCGCTACGCCCCCGGCCCTATTTTTTATACTTTATTTTGAAACCGGGTCTCACAAAGTTGTGGAGGGCCTCACTAAGGGGAGAGAGAGAGAGAGAGAGAGAGAGAGAGAAAAGGAGAGAGAGAGAGAGATTGAGAGCTGAGGCTGGCCGCGAACCCGGATCCTCCGGTCTCCGTCTCCCAAAGTACTGGGATTAAAAGCTTGCGCCATCACGCCCAGCAGGCTAGGAAAGTTATAACCAATAGGAATTTATTTCTCACAACCCTGGAGGTCAGGGAGTCCAAGAGCAAGGCACTGGTGGTGTCTGGTGGGGACCCTCTTACCCATAAATGATGTTTTCTACCTAAGTCCTCACAAGTAGCAAACACGCTCCCTGAGGCCTCTTTTATGAGAGCACTAGTTCCATTCATGAGACTCTGCCATCATGACTCAGTCACCCTTAAAAGTCCCACCTCTTAAAACCATCACTTTGGAGATTAGGTTCCAATGAAAATGAATTATGGGGGGACACCAACATTCAGTACATAGCAGTCCCCTTTATGGCTATTATACAAAAGGGCCACTGCAGGGGGATTCTAAAGATTATCCCTGCAGTGCACCTGATTGCAATCTGTGATCTCTAAGACTCCTAGATCAGGTTGTAGAAAGGGACACCCTAAGTGACTTCCAAGTATACACCAACAGAAACTCATCAAGTATCAGAGAAGATATCACACCTCTTGTATTCCTTATGCCCCTTTCCTTACTAATTTGGGACTGGAGAGTCCAGCCTTGAGATTTGCCAAAGGTTATAGTTTTGCCCTTCATAACCTTCACTCAGGAAGCCGTGTTGACATCTGCAGAAAGGTCCTAAGGTCTGGAGTCTTTAAAGGAACACAAGAAGGTCACATCCTTGTCTACCAAGAAGATAAGAGAGCAACATTGATAGGACAATGAAGCTGGCATTCACTGGGAGTTGGCTGTTCATTGTAACATGTGGACAATCATGTTTATGATTTGTCCAGGGGCTGGTTCTTTTTTTTTTTTTTTATTTTGTTTTTTGGTGCTGTTTTTGTTTTTAGTTAGCATATTTGGGTTGTCACTTTTTATTTGCCCCTTAAAATATTTGGTCTTGAAAGCAATCGTCTATACAGTAGAATCAAGATGAAGAATAAGAACCAGTTTGGATTGGGGTCAATAAGGTAATTACTGAGTGAGTTGCTATGTTGCCCTTCTTCCTTCCTGAATAAAGAGTTTGCTAATGCTCTGTCCTTGTAAGAAAATGCTCCAGACCCGGGAATGTGGCTAAAGGAGGAAAAACATGACTTCCTGAACAAAGGCTTCAAATGGAGACAGATACAGACTCAGTAAGCTCCACACTCTTCAGACGAGGGTCCAAACCCAGTGGATTAGATCCATGGATGCTGAAGGGATTTGAAAGTGTGATCTCCCTTAAGAAACTCCAAGGGATGTTGTCTCTTTAGGATATGCCTCTGCCCTCTTCTCCTTTGCAGTGGGGTCCAAGTAATCTGCCCCTCTCACAGGTAGCTGCACCCAGCTGGCTCCTTAAATGTGGGATGACTGGAGGCTTTCTCAATACCACTCTCAGGGGTCTCCCTCACAGGCTAAACAAATAACCTCGCATTACTTTTTTTGGCAACACAGGGAGGTTTAAAATAGAGAGGGTACCTCTTCTCCAAAAGCCTCACTATTGTGATCATGAGGAAGAGAAAGTATGCAAATGCCAGATGCCACCACCAGGCTGGAGCAGAAAATGGTGAGAAAAATGTTGGGCATGCAAGGTGGGCGGAGGCAGGCAAGTAGGCTGTTTTGGTCAGCATCCTCACCGCTGTGACCCGACACCTGGCACACGCGAAGCTTAGAGGAAGCATGATTTATTTGTTCCTGGGTCTGGAGATTTCAGGCCATATTTATAGTCCATTTATGCCAGCTGCCAAGCAGGAGCCAGGGCTGCAGGTCCTCAGGGCATGATGGCAGGGAGCAGAGAAAGCAAGGGGAGGGAGTAAGGGGCATATACAGTCCTCAGGGTCACAGCCCCAGGGACCCACCTGCAGCCATGCCCTGCCATCAGAGGCCACGCCCCCAGACCCACTTCCAGTCACACCCTGCCTGCAGAGGCCACACCCCCAGACCCACCTCCAGCCATGCCCTGTCTACAGAGGCCACACCCCCAGACCCACCTCCAGCCATGCCCTGCCTTCAGAGGCCACAGCCCCAGGGACCCACCTCCAAGTGTGGCTGCCTGCAGAGCCTGAGGTACAAGGGATATTCATTTATTATTTTTGTGGTACTGTGGATTGAACCCAGGGGTGTTCTACCTCTGAGCTACACCCCCAGCCCTATTTATTATTCTTTATTTTGAAACAGGGTCTCACTAAGTTGTGGAGGGCTTCACTAAGTTGCCGAGGCTGGCCATGAGCCTGTGATCCTCTTGTCTCAACCTCCCAAATACTGGGATTACAGCCGTGCACCACCACACCTGGCTCAAGGGACATTTTACTTCCAAATCATAACACAGACAGTGTCAGGGAGGCCTCTACGTGGATCATGGGGCCCTGCCTCTGGGCCAGGAGCCAGGTGGTACCCCAGTCTCAGTACTGAGAACCAAACTAGATGTAACCAGAGGGACAGAAGAGTATCAACAAGGATATCAAGATACTAAAACTGAGGACACAAAGAAGGACCAGGCTAGAAGGCGCTGAGCTGCAACAGCCAGCACAGAGGGCCACTGGCCTGCGATGCATCCTCAGCTGTCTCTCATCACCTCCACGACCTTGGGAAAGTCACTATACTTCCCCAGGCTGCAGTTTCCTCATCTGTAAACTAAGGTAGAAAGGTCCAGACCTACAAGAATTGCTGGTGGAATTAAACGCGATCATGCTTCACACAGTGTCTGGCACATAGCAAACACTCAAAATGTGATAGCCATTATGATTACAAAAATAAGCAGCAGCCAGTTTAATCCGAAAAGGGCCCAACGAAAGATCCATATTACCCAGATTAGCATTGAGAGCAAATTGATTTTTAATCTCACACAGTTGGGTTCGAGCTCCTTAAATCCCTCCTTGCTCCAGGCCAAGATTAATCCTAGTGCCCCGCAGCAGAACTGAGTCCAGAGGTGAGGAGCCAGTGGCCCCAGCTGGGGATCAAGGGGTACCGGCAAAGGCTGGGAGTCAGGCCCAGCCTACCAGTAGCTTAGGCATCTTCCAGTAGGCTACAGGATAGCACGTGGGGGAAGGGATATAACTTGTTCTCACTTTTGTCTAACAGCATACCTAAAGAGACAAATTACAGTTCAAAATAAGGACTTTCTAAAAATGAGAATTATTTAACGTGGAGCAGGTGACACTGGAAAGGGGCAAGCTTACTTTTGCAGAAGTGGCAAAGCAAAGGGTGGACCCATGGAATCTCTAACAGGAGAAACCGAGTTGGGAGGTTGGACTGGTTGGCCGCCAAGGTGCTGGCCAAGGTGGAGACACTAAGGTATCACACTCTGCTGGAATTAAGCTGACTGTCAAATAAAAAGCTAAGCAGTTGCCCACAAAGTTTCTGCAATTGCACCTAGTACGGTGGCTTTGGTACCTTGAGAGAATCACCTCTTCCAGGGGTTAATAGAGACGGCGGCCCTTCTGCAGGCCGTCAGCTTCCCACTAACAATGTGCTGCTCTGGTCTTTGCAAAAGATGGGGCATGGTGGTGCTGGGAATGGGGTGGGGTTGGAAAGGTGGCAAGAGAAGAGCAAACGGGGAAAAAATAGATGCAGCATGAAACCTGCAATTAGTTTGTACTGTGCTATTTCCATAAAGTAGACCTCACACTTGAGATCTGAAAGGTAATCATCTGAGATATCAGAGTCTGACTATAAATAGCCAAACTCCTGGCTTTACGGCGGCACCCTGGGGAGAGGGGCCCACAGGGGGGAGCCCCGCTGAGGTCCTGGGGGCCAGGGCCACCCTCCCTCCGCTCATCCTTATTAATACCAATTCCCAGGACAGCAGGGCATCTTGATGGCAATTTGTGCCCCGATCGACTGTAATTACTGCACTCATCACTGGAAAGCATGCTGCAGGAACTCTAGAAGGAGCTGCTGGATCCACCCGGTGGTTAGAATCAACAAGGTGTAATCACAGGTTCCGCCCACAGCTGCCGGGAGGCCCGCCCTCTGGCATCTTCCTCATTCTAGGAGCTGTTTGTCTGGGTCATTCTCCAAGTAGCTGCTCCCAGCTTCCTCCCATAAATCAGGCAGTTCAGCTCTCTGCCGCATCTCCAGGATGCCTGAGGAGAAACCGGGCCAGACTGGGTTTGCAAACAGAAGCTTGGGGATCTCCAAACACACGCCCCTTGGAACAGGCTCATCATCCGGTGGCATCTGCGAGCTGCAGCTCTAGCCAAGGCTCTGCGCTCCGGGGCTCTGCACAGGCTCAGTAGCTTCCCACCTGCGTGTGTATGCTATGAGCGTGCATGTGTACATTATGAACATGCTTATGAGCACGCATGTGTACGTTATGAACATGTGTATGGGCATACATTCGTGCCTTATGAGCACGAGTACACGCATGTGTATTTCGAGGTGGGGCATCTTAAGGTGCACTGAGTGAGGTCCATGGGCTACACTGATAATGTCCTTCACATGTATAGTGTGCAATTATCTTTGAAATTATCAGTGAATAAAACACATTTTAAAGTATGCCTTTTTGTCATTACACGGTTTCTTGACGCACTGGTGCTCAAAGAAAAACTGCTTTGATGTGGGAGTATTATTAGCATTAAAAAGAAAAAAAATTGGGAAACACTTCTTTACTAAGCAAAAATTCACACAAAGCCATTATGATCAGGCTATTTTTATGCTGTGGACATTTCAGAAACTTAAAATTTAAACTTGCAGCTCATGCAGTTAGCAAATAAAATGTGCAAAGAGATCCTTGCCGGGTTCTTGAGTCTCATCTTATCATTGACTACCTCCCCATTCCCGTCCACAAAACAAACAGGCACAGACACATAGTAAGTATTTAGCCAATACTTGCTGCCTCCCCCTGTCCCTGAGCCTCAACCCATCCTTGGGCGACCTCTCCCTTCAGTTTTTCTGATTCCAGTAAACACTGAAAGCCACCCAAGTAAGATCAAGTGGGGCTTCAACAAGAAGCAAATCATAGGCCAGGCGTGGTGGCGCACGCTTGTAATCCTAGTACTTTGGGAGGCAGAGACCGGAGGATCCGGGTTCGCGGCCAGCCTCAGCGCGCATGCGCATGCGCGCATGATCGATCGATCTATCTCTCTCCTCTCTCTCTCTCTCTCTCTCTCTCTCTCTCTCTCTACCTAGTGAGGCCCTCTGCAACTTC
Source organism: Glis glis (assembly GCA_004027185.1). NCBI lineage: Eukaryota > Metazoa > Chordata > Mammalia > Rodentia > Gliridae > Glis > Glis glis. Next base: position 848 of record PVJS01008143.1, on the reverse strand, counting down.
GTGAGACCCAGTTTCAAAAATAAAGCATAAAAAAAATAGGGCCGGGGGCGTAGCGCGGAGGTAGAACGCCCCTGTGTTCAATCCCCAGTACCGCAAAAAAAAAAAAAAAGAAGCAAATCATGTCCAAGCCTCCATCCTTCTGAGCATTGCCACAGTTTAGTGGTTTGATTAGAAGTGTCATGGGATCTAACTTAGGTCCCCTTCATATGAGTCATCCCTCTCCTAGTGGAGGGCTACATTGCAAAATGTATGGAGTTTGGAGCAGAAAAATATGCATACCCAGCCAGGCTCCCTCCATTATTGGCCAGAGTTAACCTTGGTAAATCACTCAGCCTTCATTTACTCATCCATAAAACATCTACCACAGACTAGGGGTAGTGTGTACTCATTAAGTGCCTTTCCCTTCTTCTGTATTGTGTGTTCAAAATTTGATGAGTCCTTTTTGTACTCTTAATTGCTTTTGGGACACACAACACAGTTCTAACCCTAAAGAAATATGCAGTGCAGTTGGGCAAGGGATGCGTGTCAGGCCAGCTTCATGGATGGGAAGCTGTGTGCAACCACTCAGTGCCCTGGGCTCACAAGGGCCCAGTGCTTAGCACATGCTTGGTTGGCATTATGCTGCTACTCCTTTAAAATTCTTAATCACCATGCCGGGTGTGGTGGCGCACGCTTGTAATCCCAGTACTTGGGAGGCGGAGACCAGAGGATCCAGGTTCGCGGCCAGCCTCAGCTACTTAGTGAGGCCCTCCACGATTTCGTGAGACCCTGTTTCAAAATAGCCGGGCGTGGTGGCGCACGCTTGTAATCCCAGTACTTTGGGAGGCAGAGACCGGAGGATCTGGGTT